>KN173787.1:77916-105045 GCA_000758425.1 Nilaparvata lugens yeast-like symbiont | reverse complement strand
CTCTTGCATCGCGTCGAACCGTTCCAGTCCGGCTTCGAACCATGTCCATGATGAATTGTAGGTTCCCCGAGTCCCCAGCTCACCGCCTATCCCCTGATCATGACTTCGAATGTGAAACACAACTTTCCGGCACGGATTGACTAGTCTAGGTGTCGGATAACTTGTCAGCTTGGCAAATAAATTTCCGTCGTGCTCCTTCTCAAGGGGCATCGGCCGCGCCTCGTTGACGTCGTATGCTAGCTCCTCGGTCGGACTTGGATCATCCTCGAAATCTATCAAGCCGAGTGGATGAGAGCGAATCTTTCAAGTGAGTCAGGATGAGTTACGTTAATTCTGACTGCGCATTCCAACGATATTACAGAAGAAGCAGACATACCAGAAACTGATTCTCACGAGAGCCGGTGCCCCTGATACGCATTACATCACCGTACGCGGATGGGAAGTCAATCGCGCTAGTAGAATGAGCCCAGTACTCGGCAAAGTCAAATATAGAGTCAACAAGATCCGGTGGTAGTTTTCTGCTACGAGAGAGCATGTTTCGGGTCTTGACAATGTCGATTGGTGTCGGAAGATAGTCACTTTCGCCATCCGCATCGCGTTCTTCGCTATCGCCATCAGGCGCCCTTGCGGACGTCAGCGGTGATCCTAAGTGCAACCGGCGCAAGAGGGCCGTGGGAATATGAGCCATTGTGATGCAAAACAACTTCTCGGTCAAGTATGATGGGGAATGTGTGTTCGAGTTGAGTCACTCGGGCACAGCAAAGCCACATCGCTTAGGTTGGTTTGAAGGGCGGTCTTGGCAAGCCGCCGACGAGTCAGCGTGGCGAATCCACCAAGTCCTCGAGTGACGTCAGGTTGGAAGCCACAAAAAATTAAGAACCAATATGGCGGCTCAATCGATAAGGAATTGTGGAATTTTGAAACTCTGGATCTCTCCCCTCAACGTTGTTGGACTGGTCCTCCGATAGAACTTCCGTGCTGTGAAGACTTATTATCTCGTAGTATGCTTCGTATAATACTCGGTATGTCCCACGCAGTGCGTTATGTCCATACTAGGATCATTGAAGCATAGAAAAACGACAGCGACTCTCATTCCTGTTACGCGGCCGCCTCGCAACATTTCTGCAATCCGCACCCCAAAACTTCAAATCGTTGTGCCCGACGGAATTACTCACGATCAGCTTCAATCTTTCCGGCCTTTCCAAGGTAAGCAATCGCTTCGGTTGCTTTTTAATATTCCGAAAAAGAAACCGACTAAGCATACTTCCGACCGCAGAACTGGGTCTCGACTTTGAACAAATCTCCCAATCTGCAGAATGAAGCCTCGCATCCCTTCTTTGCCGACCCTTATGTGCTGCGATCTATCACTGTCAAATCATAAGACTATTTTAGTGGCGGGCGTCTTGGATTTGCGAAGCTGACAGCCTCTGTATCCAATTCAGCGGGCGAGACCCTTCCTGCCGCCACCTTACTCCGCGGGTCGAGCGTCGGAATGCTCGTCATGCTCATTCCCGAAGACACTCCGCCCGAATCCGAGGAACGCTATGTCATCCTTACGGTGCAATCGCGCATTCCTGTGGGAAAGCCTCAGCTTCGCAGAGCTTCCAGCAAGCATGGTAGACGATGCAGGCAGTTTCAAGGGAGCGGCTGCAAAAGAAATAGAGGAGGATCTGGGAATTTCCATTCATGAGGATGATCTGATTAATCTAAGTGAGTTGGCTAGCCCTAAAACTCATCATGTAAATGAAGGACTGGCTGCGGCCATGTTTCCCCAGCGCCGGCGGCTGCGATGAACATGTAACTCTTCAGCCACGAGCGGCGTGTCCCGAGGGAACAGCTTCTTGAGTGGAGTGGACGCCTAACCGGTTTGCGTGACGAAGGGGAGAAAATTACCCTCAAAGTCGTACCAATGCAGGTCCTCTGGAGAGAGGGTGCTCGGGATGCCAAGGCCTTGAGTGCACTCGCGCTCTGGGAAGGTTTGAAAAGGGAAAAACAGCTATGAACCTGTCAATGGATGATGTGACGGCCGGTACCATCACGACTCTCCTCACATATCGCCTCCTCGCGCGAAAAAAACTTCCGGGCCGTCTGTTGACTCATACTATATCCCCCGACCGAGTCCAAGCCTCTCGAAGGTGAAATTGGGGATGGACAGGATCGATATATCATGTTGGGAGCGCCTGAGCGCATATTTGGTCCTCATTTTTCTCCCTGGTGCAGAATCTTTGTAGATAGAGTCCACGCCTCTGCACTGTTCAGTGTGTGATACTCACAGGTCAAGACCCAGGTATACATCAAAGTTTTATTCCCCTGGTCCACATATAATCTTGATTCATTGCGTTCATCATATGCTTGTGCTCCTATGTCGACGTTCATTTCAGTTGCTGGGCCAGCAAAATTCCCTCTGCCAATGTACCGACTCGGGCATCAATGGCGCAACCCTCAGTTTCGAACCTCCTGCACGCATCCCACAAATCAGCTAAAGGTACTGTTAATACCTCAATGAACTCTTCTTCCTCTAATTGAGGCTTAGGATCCCGATTTTCCGGCAATGACATGTCGACGGTGACGTGAACTATGCGGAAATTGGTGTTGCAAAAGCCGGGATCATTGAACATGACAGGGGATTTTTGGAAAGGGACACCGATATAGCCCGTTTCCTCTCTAAGCTCGCGAATGGCTGCCTGCTCGGGTGTTTCGCCGGGATCAATGAGTCCGGCGGGAACCTCGATGACAATCTTATCGAGGGGTGGACGGTACTGCTTTTGAAGAACAATTTCTTGCCCCAAGGCTTCTCCAGGAGAGCGACGATACCGACGCCATCGATTACTTAATCAGCTTGATCCATCGCGCGTCGTCATTGGACTGCGGATGAGATATTATGCACGTTAGCAAACGATATACCGGTAAGGGCAGAATAATACGTACCAGTGGCTTTTTAGAAAGCACTCTTGCTTTCGAGTCAGACATCAAGTGTACTCTAGAAGTTTTTGATGGACCGAGACGTTTTCGATGGACCGCACCGCCGTTTGTATTTTCTTCAAAAGTGGACTGAAGCTTTGGCCGCCGCCAGACCCTGCCAGCTCTATTGGAAAAACACCGAGCTTAAAGGCTTTTACACCAAGTCAATCGTCCCTTAGTACGTAAAGTTTTCCGGTCGATCTTCGGATACTCTTTTGATCCTACCAGCTGCTCAAATTGTCACTTTGTCACCACTCGGCAATGATTAACGTGCGCCGATTGCGAACAGGAGAACATACAAGGACCCGCATTCTTGCGTGCGAACCCGCAATGGTCGAGTTCTCGCCTGTATTTACTCGTTGATACATCTGGTTCTCGCGTACTGTAATTGGCCTTTTTTAAGTCGCTGCCCACGAGGCCGCCGAACAGCCTCACCGTGTACACGGAACACCATAGCGGCTTTGGAGATGCTCATATCCATGTTCACAAACAGATTATCCATGGCACTCGTTTCCTAAAGTAATGCAACAGACTAGAAAATATTGACTATAAAGTAGCAGTGGGATCCGGCTGTTTGAGCTACGTTCGAAGAGAATCACGAAATCCGTGACATACCCGGGACTCCAAGGGCTGTAACTTGAGGGCTTTGGTGATTTGGCGGTTGATTCTGAGGTCACCTTTCGCTAGGAAATCATGCGGTCAGCTTTCTGGCGAAAGTCTCCCAGTGACAGCGACACAAAGACCTTTCAGAGCCTTTCAGCACCTAACTAGCAGCTGGATCAGGTCAAGGTTCTGTCAAAAAATGCGTGGCTATTTGAGAAAAATTCCGATATTAACTCTGGCGAGAACCTTACCAAAGTTTGCGCGTCAGTTGTGGAATTTTCCAGCCTCTTCCCGCCTCATGATTCTTCGATAATGGACAGCGCTAGGTGGCAATGACACACGTACGTTAACAGGTTAGTCAACCGGTATCTCACATCGAGCCTCACAGTCGCCATATGGTGCTTTGGAAGTGTGCTGAATCTTGTTGTCACTCGCCTACCTGTGTTTATAAGCTGTAGAAGCGACCGCATCAAGCATCTGGAGAAGCACGTCTCGCGAATGTAGAGAAGCCGAAAATTAGACTGCAAGCTCCCTAGATTCTGCGTGTGGATCAACAGAGAAATGATCAACGACAGGGGCGGCATATAATAATTATGTAATCTTACCTGTGCGGAAGTACGGGGCGCCTCTTCACCGGAATGCTATTTGAAATTGTCACTCGCTGATGAAAAGCTAGGTCAGCGAGCCGAGGGGAGAAATGTACGAGATTTTTGCTCATACGCGATGCAGCTTGCCCAGAGTTCTACTCATTCCGCAGACAACGGACTGAAGGAACAATTACCTATACTGTTGGCAGCCTGGTGGCGTTAGTATCATGGCCATTGGTCGAGAAGAAAATACTGCCAATGGACACTGCAGACGTGGAGGCTTGTGGCCATATCAGTACTCAACTGTGTACATCTTGACAACAGAAACAAACCCTGTTTTATCATCTAGTGTTCGAGTCAACAGGCAAAGCAAGGGTCTTTTTTTTTTGCCATTTTTATTTTCGTTCTACTTCATGGACGGACACGCTTGCGTCTCTATGCGGGCTCGTTGACCCCCTGAAACAAGCTCACTTAGCCGTTGGGCGCCATGTTCACCCAGAAGCAGGTCCCGGTTTCTGATTGTCTCCTCGGCCTTCTCCTGAGCTCGCGCCTGCATGGTCTCTTCGAAGTCTCGCAGCCGAGGCCCAAGCGCTGATTGCCAGGCAAGGGCATCGGTGGCTTTGGGAAGGGAGGTCAGAACTCGGGCCAGGTCCAGCGCATCCCACAGGGCCAGGTTGACGCCTTCGCCGGCCTAGGGCATCATCAGGTGGGCTGCGTCCCCAATCAAAGTCGCGCCCGGGCCGTGTTCCCAACAGTGGTCCACAGGCAGCATATATAATGACGTAATATCGGCGGCGGCGCCGGAGTTGTCCTTGGTCTCATCACAGGCCGTAGCTAGAAGACTGCAAGGACGGGGCCCAAGATCGGAATAGCGTATCTTCGGTCAACAGTTTAGCTTTGACCTCCGCCGCCGTCTGCCCTTGCAAACCGGCGGTGGTGACCCAATGCTCGTCCGGTGTCCTGACAGCGGCATATACGCGAATAGAGTCTTGTGGCCCTCGGTGCGTCATGATTGCGTTGCCGTCTTCGAGGGCATACAGCGTGCCCGAGCCGTTCAAACTTGCCGGGTGGGGAAAGCGAGATGAGACCTGCGTCACCGTCGCAGTAAGCATCTGGGCGCCGCCGTATGTCGGCCTGATGTCGGAAAGTAAATGGCGAATACGGGACCATGCGCCGTCGGCGCCGATGACGAGATCTTATGTTTCGCTACAGTCGGCGCTCAAATCGAGAGTGATCTCGGCAGCCCCCATGACAGCGTTCTTCGCACGCCGAGCACCCGCGATCTTGCGGCCCCATTTGATCATATGCTCAGGCACCTGCCGGGCCAGCAAGCCGTTAAGCGCGTTGCGCGGAATTTCCGGGCGGTAGGCAAGCTCACCCTTGTCGGTATGCAAGACAACGCCATCGGAACCCATTACGCATGTTGACTCGGAACAATCGCCCAGAGCTGCCTGGGAGCTACTCCACAGGCCACACTCTCGCATTGCTTTGAGGCCGGATTCTTCATGTAGGTCCAGCATGCCAGATGGCTTAGCGATCTCCTCGGGCGCAGGTTTTCGTCGCAGTTCGTAAATCGTGGTAGGGATATTTTGCCGCGATAAGAGCAGGCCGAGCGTCAGACCGGATGGACCGCCGCCGGCGATAGCGATTCGAGGCCGGAAGCCAGGCATGATCCTCCTCGACTCAAGGGGGGCAGCTGAGATGGCGAGATGTTGGCCAGGAATGACAGGCCATGTTTTCCAGCTGTATACACAAGGTCGGCCAGGGTATTATGGATAAGTATTGTGTGCGAATTTCAGGACCGAAAATGAAGTCAGCCGTCCTCACGCTTTGCAGTAGATATGCTGTGCGTGTTGCGGCCAGTCTGATCGTGTGTGTGCATGTGCATGTGTAGAAGGATGGTTAAATTGCATACCCGGGTAGGCGCTCTGGTTAACTAATTAGAAAGGCTGGGACTTGATGGTTGGAAAATCAAAAGGGCACCTATTTTTTACCTCTGTGGGAAAACCCTTTTGTAGGCTCATTCATTGGACGCCATAATCACCGGACAGGCATGAAAACAGGAGATAAACAAGCCTTACGATGCGGGGCGCAGATCTGCCGTTTCGTTTTTTCCCCCGCTAATGAACAGTGGCGACCGGCTACGTTACCAAACGCTCGTGCTCAATAGTTGGAGATTACCTGGCTAGATTCCATCACCTCGAGCATTGCGCAATTCCAGCAGCCATCTCGCGGGGCGAGATAGCCTGTCTGCACCTGGAGAGAGAAGAGGGCGCGAGAAGAAGTGGGGGAGAAGTAAGGTGAAAAGGAGAGAAGAGACGGAGAAGGGGGCTGGCAGGAGTTGCTGCGCTCTCTGACGCGAACCATCGCGTGGCTCCCGGTATGCAGATCATGGCTGGACGTGGGCTCGCTGCTGCAGCGACAAGCCACATCTCAATATGATGGCAACTACCGTCTCATCGAGCGTTCCCGTCTCATCACGGGCCGCTGCCATCCTACGCAAAAAGTTAAAGTTGCGGATTGGGTGTGCAACGGTGATGAGTTGGTGCTACGGTGGGTCGCGCCCTGCCCTGAACAAGGAAGATATTCTGTCCCTCACGGGACAGGCCCTGTACCCACAGATAGCCGCCGCGGAGTTCCGTCATATCGCCCTAGTCTGCAAAGCCAACGATTTCTGGGGGGCCAATTGAGTAGCGGCTTAACGGATGTGACCTACCAGTACTCTTCTCGCCTGATCCTCCCCTTCCCTACTGTTCCTGGTTCTCGATTTCCTTTTTCTTCAACTTCGTCGCTCTCTCATTTCCTAATCCCCTGACTGGTCGACTGTCCTCCGGCTGAGCTGGCTGTCTCTCTTCCTCTCACCTCTTCACCCATTCACCTGACCTCAGTCGCTCTTTCGCGTCGACCAGTGCGCGCCTCTGTACTTCGCCCGACCCCTGAATAACCGAAGAGAGATCAATCAGTATCACCAAGCCAAGGCTTGACTGGTATATAGACGCTAAACATGTTCGAACTCTGAAAGCTGGCCAAGCTAATGACACCGAGAACTACCCCCAGACGCCAATGCGCATGAGCGTCGGCATCTGGGCCGGCGGTGATCCTTCCCTCCCCGAGGGCACGCGCAAGTGGGCTGGCGGTGATACCGATTACAAGGCTGGCCCTTACACGATGTACTTGCAAAAGGCTCAGATAACCGACTTTAGCTCCGGCCGTGAGTATACCTGGGGAGATCGGACAGGTAATTGGCGCAGTATAAGAGTGGCAAGGTGAGTTAAAGTCCGAATCAGCTTCTGATTTATCTTAGGTCATGAGAAGAGACTTACGGGATTTTTTCGACTAGCGGCAACTCGACTGCCCAGGAGGTTCTATCACGAGAGCCTGAGAAGAGCCTCGGTGAAAAGTGGAACGAGCTGCCGACTGGCGCAAAGATTGCTGTATACAGCGTCGTGGCCGTCCTTGGCGCCCTTGCCGTCGCTGCCTTGCTGTTTTACTTTGTCCGCCAGCGGCGCATCGGGGCTAACGAAGCCAGGCTAGCCGAGGAGCGCGCCGAAGCCGAGCGGCACGAGATGGAGCACTTCCAAGACAAAGGCTACAACCCTGACGGTTCCTCCAGTCATTCTCCTGAGTTCGACGCGCAAGAGACGCGTAGAGGCAGTCTGAGCGATGCCGACTCGTATCATGTGCCCGAGACCACAGCCTCGAGCCCGCTGAATACCTCGCCGTGGACCAACAATAATGCTGCAGCGGCTGCTGGGGAGCGGTAGTCGCCGGAAAAGCTATGTCTGATGCCACTCATCAAAATCCTCGCGATTCCAGCCCATCGCCATCGTCGTTTTACGAGAGTCACGGTCCCAGTAGCCCCCATGTTTTCGATTTTGGGGTGCCACCGAGCCCGAGTTTTCCGCCAAGTCCAGGCCTGCAACGCCCGCAAAGTCCCATGTTGCGCTCCGGTGGTACATCTTTGGTTCGCGCAAAAAGTCCGGGGCTTCCCCCGTCAGGTCCCCTGCCCACACCGCAGGGACAAATGCGCACCGACTCGGCTGATCACGCCTTGGCACGATTGGACTCGCCGGCTCCGTAATGGCCCGTCGAGGTGTCCAAAATCAGAATGCAAAGTCCTAGGCCCAAGAACTCTGGGTGGAGCTTCTCGGACGGCGTTCAGGTGCGTGGCTCACTCGGTAGTAGACCGACGGAGCAAGCATGGAGGACGAAGGGGGCCATTAGGCAGTGATTTGTGTGCGTCTTGTTCCAGCAGGCGTTGTTGGTCAAGGGGATGAGGAGGAGGAGAGACAGACAGGAGATTTGCGAGGTTTATGACGGCCGTTGGCTTTGATACTAAACGATCTTGTAATATCCGTCTCGACTCGTAAAAAACTTCGCACCGCTTGCAGCTTTGCACGATTCCATTGCTTTCAACGGCATGCGGCTTTGGTGGATGGGGAAAAGGCTATCGCGAGTGGTCGCGTGAAGACGAAGAAAGGAGCTTGAAGGGCTGATGCCGCGGAATGCAAAAAAACAACCTTGCCAAGTCTTGTTTTCCCCCTATCAGCAAATCGGTACCTTTAACAAGCCATTCAGCGGTCACATCTCGCTCACCGAGTCCATGAGGTCTGACCTACCACGGGAGACAGGGCCAGCTCTGCCGATCCTCTTCGTCCAGCTCTTTTCGCGGTTCCTTGATTTTGTCTGACTGGTATATCATGACGCTTGTTCCCGGGACGTGCGCCGTCTCGCAGCCATGCCGGCCCCGACTCACGTGTCTCGGCTTTATTGTTCTCCGCAAACTCAATAAACGGTCGGCATGGTACGCGTCCCGGAAGGGGAACGGCGACTTGGCCGAGAGGCGGTGCAACCACCCCGACGCCGAGCTGCGCTGCTCGTGCGGGCGCGACATTTCCCCCATAGACACTTCGTCGAGCGCCGCGAGGCACTGGCCAAGTGGAGAGACTTCGGGTCGGCCGCGAAAACCGCCAGCCAAGCTGGAGGAGCTGCTGGGCCTGATGACATGGGAGTCGTTCGCGAAGTTTGCGACGGCGACGGAGGTGTTCGGCCATGTCCCCCCTCGGTATGGGCCGCTACGCGTCTAAGGTAGCCGTGCGGCTGTAGATGCGGACGAGTCCGCAAGCATGTCCTTTCAGGAGAGCAAGAGGTCCCGGGTTCGTCATGACCGTCACTGTACACGAATGCCCTTTGTGGGGAGTGCCCCCACCTCAAAAGGTCAAAATAAAAACGGTTGGCAGGTACATCTGAGCATCTGTTCTTACAGGCTGGTGCCTTGAAAATTATCAACGGGTATATAAGGTGAGAAGCGACACCATACACAACCGGAGGCTCTAGGCCGTCATACTCCAACAGGCATGATAACCAACACAATCGAACCATTCTATCACAGCCATTTAAGTCGGAGACGTCCTCATGGCAACTTCAGGCGGGCATGTATAAAACTCTGAAACTGAATCCCCACCAGGACCTGGTCCCGCGCTCGACTGGTATTTGCTGGCAAGTAGTTATAGCGTATAAAATATTGACTTTGTCAAGCGTGGTGATCAAATAAAGGCGCCTTTGGCGGATATTGTCACTGGCGACCGTGCGATAGACACCTCTGGTCGTGGGGGCGCCTTCTTGGCTTCGACGCGAGTGGGGCTCGTACTCAGACCACGATCTGAGGAGACATTGAGCAAGTCAGAGATTCCTTCCAGGGTCATCTCAAACGACTTGACTAAATATATGCTCGAATAGGGAATAGATGCCATCAAAGACGAGGAATATCGGGCTGGGAAGCGGGGTGCGGATGTCGACGCGGTAGACGACACGCTTGACTCGGCGGGCGCGCGGCTAGATGTGGATAACGGAGGAGGCACGGCGGATTGGCGATGTTGAAAATTATTAAATGAGGGCCAAGTGGGAAGAATAAGGCCATCTTCCTCGTCATCATCATCGTCAGAGTCGAGATCTTGTTCGTCGAGATCATTATCTTCGTCGTGCGGCCCGAAAAATGGTAACACCGGTGGCTCTACCCGTCGACCGCGAGGAAGATCTGTGGGTGGAGCAGAAGTACCTTGGGGGGACCGAACGGGGGACCGTCGCAAAAAAGGGGCTGTGGGTAGCTTCCCTGAGGGCCGCCATTGGACTGCTCACGCTCGTGCCTCGAATGTAGAGCTCCCCTTTCCTTCAAGCGGGGGGGTCCGTAAGGGCTTCGTAGAACTCGACATGATGCCTTCTCCCGTTACCCATGGCTGCACAGGTTGAAGGGGCTGCGGAGGCGGCGCCCTTGCAGAGTGGCTTTTCAAGTCAACGCGCGATATGTTTGGGCCCCTACGGCTGATACCTGAGCCTCGCCGGTAAGTGCAGCTTGTTGACTCTTCTCCGCACAGTTGACTGTCCAGCTTCAAGATCGGCTTGGGGGCTGTCCGCGGGGCCGTCAACCATGCTCGAGGTTCGGTAGGCTGTTGTATCGATTTATTCTGCAGCCCCGGTGGCGACTGGTTCGACTCTTTTATTGTGCCCAAATTCGATATTTCCATTTCCGAATCGACACATGGTCTCAAAACGCAGTCGCCAAAGTCAAAGTCGGAAAAGTTTCCGACAAAGCCTTCGACCTGAGTCATTTTTCTGGCTGTCTTCTGCCTCGGGTCATCAAACTCCATGAAGCTGGGCCTGCACGGGAGTCGCAGACCGGGTGCAAGGCGGGCCTTTCCGTCGCTCGTGCGAGACGGGGAAGCCACAGGACTAGGGAGTGGTATTTCACGGCCGCCGTTTGCTGAGTGAAGCGCGCTCAGATCGTTACATCGGCTACGGGAAGGACAGTTTTCAGGCGTGACGCGGCCGACAGAAGGGTGATAGGGATAGTAGGATCGCTCGGAATTGCCGTCCGATTGCGGAGGAAACGGATACCTGTCGACGCTGCGTAACGAGGCGTCAACTTTGGGCTCATCGCCTTGCTCTTCTTCAATATCAGGCTTCTCCGAAGAGGTCGGGGCAGCGGGGGCGGCCTTGGAGCCTGCGAGTCGTTTGACGGGTGAGCCACGGCAGAAATGCACGTCCAGCGGATCGACCCAGTTCGACTTCCTGCCATCTGATGTGCTTGGGCGAGTGCTGGATCGGGCGCCATTGTCACGTGGAGCAAGCAGCACCAGGCTTGGTTTGAGCTCCCGAAAGGCAAGTTTGGAGCCTAAGTTTGTTGCCGAGGAGTTGTAGCGCAAGTTGCTCATGACTGAAGGCGGCAAATCGGTCATGGACGACATGGTTTCCTGGTTGGCGAAGACATCACGCCAGCTTGGACCACGCGGGGTGGGGGTGCCGGAACAAGAGGTAGCAGGCCTATGACAAGGAACGGTGGCGAGCGGGGAGCGAGCGAGGTTGTTTCCAAAGTAAAGGCCCTGACTCAATGAGTTTGGTTCAATGCGATCGCGCTTTTGCTGCGGCTGTTTGCCCTGAGATTTCCTGCTTCAATCAGTCAGAGGTAGCAGTTGGGTATCAGCGAACACGCAAGCCTTACTATGACCTTTTTCTATCGCCACCGAGCTTAAGTCCGAAAAATGAGACCATGGTGAGTACTTTCAACACAAAGCTTTGACGAGCGAGCCTGCTGAGGCCCACGAAAATAAGATTCGAAAAGCACGAGAAGTACGGTGGGTGCGGGTGTCAAAGCTTTATTTACCTGATTGACGATAAGGACTGTAACCGGCGGTGCGTTGCGCAGCACGGATTGTCGCTATCAAAACGCAGGCGCGAGTCACGGAAGCGAGAGCGAACAAGTGCCGAAAAAGGAGCGTAAGAAAGAGGGCCACAGGTCTGAGAGTCCGTATCATAGCAAACGCAGTTGGCGCAATGTAGGTCATCGCAAATGCTCATCTAGGACGGTTGCTGCGAAAGAAGCTCGCCTTCTCGCTTCAGCCTATGTCTAGCCCCCAAGAGAACAGCGGGCGACGAGTGGTTTAAGCTAGCGATTAGTTGAGAGAGTGAAGGAGGGGAAAAGGGGTGGGTCCGTTGAGGTTTGAATTGCCTCGTGCCTGGCCCTGGCGCCACTTGTCCTCGAGGAGACTAGACGGACTAATCGAAAGGAATGGGCGTGCCCGGTGTTACGCCATGAGACACTAGGTTGAGCGGGCAAGACTTGAAGCCGCGGAAGGCCAGGCGTTGTTACCGTGGCGTCTGAGTGCCTCGTGTTGTGTGGCCAATGTTTTCGACTCGGCGGCGCGGCACTGGGAAGGGGAAGGAGGAGGAAAGGGTACAGCAGCAGCAGCAAAAAGAAGGAGGAGGGAGAGACGGAAAAGTAGGGCTGGATAGAAAGGGGCGAAGGATAGGAGGGAAAACCAGCGGAGGATGAGTGAACTCATGGGATGAGCGAAACAGTTCCTGAAGCCAAAGGCGTTCAACTGGCTGACGGGTGCCAAGTACTGATACCTTGACGTCCACGTGGCAACGGTACATGGCGAGAGCAGAGACGCCAGCGTGTAAATTAGGGCCGACGGTTCCTTCCCTTTCGGACGGTATACTTAACTATGACTTGCTTTGGCGCCGCAGCGAACCGCCCTGTCAGCGTCACGACGGCAATTTGAGGCCTGCCTTGAGCCTCCTGCCTTTTTTGGGGAGGTTTGGGGGGCGGCGCGGCGCTAACACCACCACTGCTGCTACTTTCACGTGCAGATCGTGGTACATGAATGTACGGCTGGCCGCGGCTCCCTGCCACCATCACCAGGTGGCCAAGGCAACTCGTATGGGTCGTAGAGATCTCGATATTATCGGTTATTGTATCTCTCCATCTAACCCTACCAGCTATCACTTACTCCTTTTTTGTCTTAGATCTCCTAGTCGTTACTCTTCCCATCCGCTCTCCCGGCTCAGCTAAGGATAATACATAGACTCCCAGGGAGAGGAACTAAGGAGACGGAGGCTGCTTTCTGGCACCGGCATGCGTAGTCTAATAGGCATGCATATAACACGGGGCCAGCAGACACGCGACTTGGGAAGGGAGGGGGGTTGCGCACTGCTCAGAGTCCGCTGATGACGATCTACTTCTCCCATCCCCGGATTCTTCCGGCCCGGTCATCACCTACTAGCAGTTCCGTAGCCCGACTAACCCTGTCAGCAGCAGCAAACACGTTCACTCGCCTCTTTTGCGCGGCAGCCACGAAAGGGCACTTGCGTCGGCCTGCAGCTCTTTCCCGAGACCCGACGGTCCACAGTCCATTGGTCTTCTGGGAGGTCGACGGGGTAGTTGGGCGGTTGGTGGCGGCGGCACCAACCCCTGAAGGAATTTCGGACGCCCACGTTTGCCTGCGGCGTTTCGGTGCAGGGCAGGGTGTTAAACGTGGCGACATGCAGCTCTGCCTCGAGGGTACGCGCCTCCGCCGACATCCCGGTCTGCGGAGCCAGTCGCTTCCAGTGGCAGGGCCAAGGCGCGAAGATTAATAGCCGCAGACGAGCCGCGGCACGACGGAGCCCAACGGTATGACGGAGCCCAGCGGTATGATGGAGATTGCGGTGGCGGCGGCACGCTGTCGGAGCAAGGCAGAATCATATCCGGGCGGAGGCGGGGTAGACGCGACAGTCTATCGGACGTGGGTGGCGGGAAGAGCGGCGCCGGGTCCATGCGGACCGTCGGGGCCGCTCTGCCTGCCCCCACGGAAGGACTCATGACGGGCATGCTGTCACCGTGGCTCTCACCGTACGGCCGGAAGGAGACGGTACGACTGCGATACGTGGGTTTCATTGGCTGCATTGAGGGGATACAAAGTCATTGCATCAGATAGTGAGCAGCGGGAATGACGTGAACGAGGCGTGAGACGGGTCGAGTGGATGAAGCTCAGACGAGGTCCGGACGACGCCGCCCTCAAAACGGACGATGGCGGCTCTACGTCATCAACGCAAGGCACGGCGTTGCCGCGTGGGAATCGGAAAATTTGAGGCGGCGTGAGCCCGGATGAAACGACGTGGACAGGCAGGAGAGATAAGTGGATTACATTGACGGATGTGCTCGGAGAGTAGTGGTGATGAACTCGATAGAAATAAATATGGGAGGTGTACACAAGGCAAAGCAGATGCTGAAACGGGAGCGAGGCGAAGAGGAGATGTCTCATTAATCAAAGTTAACTACTTCGCGCGAAGTAGCTGCATATCTGATCTTGACCTGAGTTCGACATTATCACAGAAATGGCTTCGGTACCGAGACTGGCGACGCCAGCAAAGGTTGACTGGAAAGTGCAGTGCATTTGTGCAGCGTAATTTGAGCGCTGAAGATAGCAGTGTACGGTTCGTTGTCGTCAGCGCCACTGGAGCCGGCCATTCCAAGGTCAAAATGCCGGCCAAAGGGCTCCGCGCTATTGCGACTCAGCGCCCGCTTCAACGAGGCAAAAGCACCTCCAGGAAGTGGCGCGAGCCTAAAAATTTGGAGCAGATGGAATAGCTTGAATGTTCCCAGCTAAATGTGGCCGCGCAATTGCTGGCTTTGTCGACGACGCCGGCAACGCTCTTCTGAATGAAGCGGCAACTAAGTGCATCGTTTTCCCTTTCGGGATGGCGCATGTGCTCATGCACGTGCCCGCACGACTTTAAACGATGTGACTGACTCAACGGAGAATTTCTCTCGGACATTTCTGTACCATTTTGGAGTAGTACTGTGAATGCGCTCTACCTAAATCTTGCGTCGGAACTTCACTATTCGAGACTCCTCCTCAATTCATGGATATATTCTTTTAATCCGTAAGTATGATGTGTTTTTGTTCGTTCCCTTCTAGAGGCCAAACAAGAAACGTGTCCTCAATACCCAGCAATATCATTGATGATGGGCAAATAGGGGTAGACCGACGAGGAAAAGTTGCCACTTTTAACAAACACCGCGCCTAGATTGTGCCTTATTCACCAGGTAAAAGACGTGGCCGTCACTACATCTCTTATTTGACCCGTCACGAGCCGCGACGCCCCGGTTGTGATTTCGTCGCGACAACACGATTGCTTAAGGACTACAAGCCGATCTTGCCATCAACAGCCATGGCATCTGAGCCACCGACTAAAAAGACGTGCTTAGGAGCGGACTGTGACGAACCTGGGACACTTTTGTGCCCGACGTGCTTGAAGCTTGGCGTCAAAACCAGCTACTTTTGCTCGCAAGATTGCTTCAAAAAAAATTGGGTGTGCATACGACTCGACCACATCGTCCCTTCCGCAACAGAACATCGGATTCTAACCCGAGTGCAGAGCAACCATAAGAGCACGCATAAAAATGCCCAAGGTCACGCTCCATACCTCATGATCCCGCCAAGCGGAACCTTACCGAATATTAGCAACGGGATATTACAATCCCTTCCCAAGCTTTCCCTTCTCTGGTCCGCTGCGCCCTGTTTATCCGCTGTCCGAACACCGAGTCGTGCCTAAGTCGATCCCTCATCCCGTCTGGTGGCAGGATGGCAACCCCAAATATAGCCGGTCGCTCAGTTTCCGCAACAAATTCGATATTCTCGACGCCAAAGCGCAGGAGGCCATGCGTAAAAGCTGCCGACTGGCTCGAGAGGTGCTCGATATTGCGGCAGCCGCAGCCAAACCAGGCGTCGCGACCGATTTTATTGATGAGATAGTTCACAAGGCCTGCATCGAAAGAAATGTGAGTGATTATCAGCACACTTGGTGTGAGCGAGGAACGAACAAGATAAAATAGAGCATGTCCAAAGGAAATGGAGGAAAGAGCCCGCAAAAGAGAGACCATGCGGACTAACGATTCTGACGAAGACCCGGTCCAGTCGTACCCGTCACCCCTGAACTACAACCATTTTCCCAAGTCCTGCTGCACTTCTGTGAACGAGGTCATCTGTCACGGAATTCCTGACCAACGTGTCCTGTTAGATGGCGACATACTTAACATCGACATATCCCTCTTCCATGAAGGGTATCACGCTGATCTGAACGAGACATATTACATCGGAGACAAGGCCAAAACCGATCCGGAGAACATCCGCGTGGTGGAGGCGGCGCGCGAATGCCTCGAAGAGGCCATCAAGGCTGTC
Source organism: Nilaparvata lugens yeast-like symbiont (assembly GCA_000758425.1). Taxonomy (NCBI): domain Eukaryota; kingdom Fungi; phylum Ascomycota; species Nilaparvata lugens yeast-like symbiont. Next base: position 88,892 of record KN173787.1, on the reverse strand, counting down.
AAGCCCGGTGTACTCATTCGTGAATTTGGAAACATTATTGAAAGACATGCCAAAAAGAATAATTGCAGCGTCATCCGCGCCTACTGCGGACACGGCATCAATTCTCTATTTCACTGCGCGCCCACCGTGCCACATTACGGCAAGAACAAAGCCGTGGGCGAGTGCAAACCTAGCATGACATTTACTATTGAACCCATGATAGCACTAGGCAAATACCGAGACATTACTTGGCCGGACAATTGGACAAGTACGACCGTTGACGGGAAGCGCACCGCACAATTTGGTGAGCCAAGATTACTCGAATGAGAAGCGGCTATCCTCTGCGAACTCGTGTCCTGACGAATTATACAGAACATACTCTCCTTGTCACCATGGAAGGCGTCGAGATTCTGACGGCCAGAAAGGAAGACTCGCCCGGCGGGCCCGTACCCATGCCCTGCGTGGAGACGTCAACAGGGCAGGGTGTCACGGTATCCGCCACGAAATATAAGAGTGAAGCGTAGTAGGGGCCTGGGGACAGCTCGCAGGTGCGCATACAATCGTACGGAGCCTCCTGGATCCTCCAATGACGGTCTGGCTGGTTGGCTGACTGGTTGGCTGGCTGTCCGAGTCGCGCATGTCAACGTTCTCCTATCTATGATGAAAAAAGATCTAGGTAGCCCCACCCGAACCAAAATTGACGTCTTCCATCCGCCCAATTGTGTAGATTGCAATTTCTCAGCCTACGAAGGCCAGTTGGTTTCAAATAAGGAGTCTTCTCCAAAAGCGGAGCTATCTAAAAATGCACGTCAATACTTAGTTTGCTCTCCGCCAAAAAGAGGCACAGCCTTTTGGAGGTTTCCATCCCATGTTTAAAGAGACAATTCGAATGGCCGACGCACGCCACAAGTGAGGAGATGCCGGCCGTTCTGGCCTGGTTGAAAGGCTCGTACAACAGCCATTTGAAGGAGAAGTTAGTGGTAGAGCAGAACCTGCCCTCTTTGTACGACGCGAACTTGGCCCGCCTTCGTACAACTGCATGGCAATATGAGTAGACAGAGCTTTAAAAAGGATCAACAAAAATACGAGGCCAAACATGGGAAGAGTAGCGACACAGCCGCCCTGGGCAGCGAGAGAAGTCGGGACTATAAGATTGATGAGGGCGGAGATGTTATCATGACGCCCACAGCAGTAGGCCTCAAAAACCGCGAGGGGCGAGAAGGGGAGTAGGCTCACGACCACAGCAATCGCGGGGCCAGCAGGGGGGCGGGAAAATGGGTCTCGGCCGACGAACTGCGGTAGCGTCGCAAGGAAGGCCACCATATTCGATACGGTGCCAGCAAGCATTTTGTTCACCAGTGCCCGTATGAGCGGCCTCAACTACCGGTGCTGATTTAATCAACGACAACGGTGCATGCCCCTGAGCTTGAGGGGTCCTAGAAGCAGGGTAATGTCTAGCTCCACGACAAAGTTAGACCGTGGAGCCTGGCCCTTAGCTAGGCAGTAAGAATCACTTTGGCAGCAAATGCCGGCACCCGAAAATTTAGTACTGGCCGCCATAATAAACAATGCCCTTCGTTTTTCTGCCCTCATAAACGAGGGGAGCCTATGCTTCTCTGCAATCGACGAGTATCTTGTTGTGTGGATGGGAACTTCAACTCAAAGTGGCAAAGAGCGAGCCTTGGTAGGCGCGGCCGGGAATATGAAGTTGTCAGACAATTTCATCTTTTGCGTGGCTACGCGCAACAATTGACAATCCGTAAGATTGGATTCTAGCATACGTGGTGCCGGGCCTAGAGTATGATTTAATTCTGGGCAAATCTTGGCTGACGGCAACCAAGTCATATTCTAATTCAAGCGAAAAGAGTTTATGGGTCGGAACTCTACGGGTCGTTGAGTAGCGCATACCCAAGAATCCACGCTCTCTCTCGAAATCAGGGAGACCGAGCCAGTTGAACCGGAAGTTTTTGCAGGAACCGTTCATGCAGTTCGCCGCAGCAATGGAACAAAAGCTGCAGAAGCGGCTGTTTACGCTGTATCGCTGGCAGATGCAGAAAAAGCGCTAAGAGGCGAACAGACAAAGCCAACGGCGGAGCTTGCAGAGGTGATACCAAAGCAGCTCCATGGCATGCTCTCTCTTTTCGGCAAGGAAGAAGTGGACAAACTCAACGCGCATAAAGCAGGAGAAGACTGCCGGATTCCGTTTCGCCAGGACGATCAAGGCCGAGATCTTTCGGTATCAACCGGACCTTTTTACAACATGTCAAGAGAAGAGTTGCTGGTTTTGAAAAAGACACTGCGGGACCTTTTGGACAAGGCTTCATTCGTGCCAGCAGCTTGGAAGCAGGGGTTCCAGTGCTCTTTGCGAAAGCCTAGGGGCGGTCTCCGGTTCTGCTGCGATAACCGTGCTCTGGATGCGATAACTAAGCCGGACCGATATCCTCTGCCCTTGATTGGTGATACACCGCGAACCATTGCTAAGGCCAAATGGTTCACAAAGCTGGATGTGGTAGAAGCCTTCCACAAAGTGCGAGTGGCCGAGGGTGAGGAGTGGAAAACTGCGCTCCGTACAAGGTATGGCCGGTTTGAGTGGCTTGTCACACCCTGGGGACTCTCAGGCGCACGAGCACATCAACCATGTGTTGCGCGACACGCTAGATGACTTTGTTTCAGCAATCAGCCATCAAAAAAGGTGGACTATTTGGGATTCGTGATCATTGCGGGCGTGAGAGTGCAAGCAGATCCAGGGAAAATTGACTTTATGGTGAAGTGGGCCGCACCATCATCTGTCTCGGGTATCCGGAGTTTCCCAGTATTCGCAAATTTGTCCCGCATGTTCATTCCAAATTTCAGCGAAATAGCGGCACACCTCGCAGACCTGAAACGCAAGGGTGCAATGTTTGAATGGGGCCCCCGGCAACAACAGGCATTTGCCAAGTTGCAGAAGTTGTTCACGTCCGCACCAATCCTAGCGGATTGGTAGCGGGAAGGAATTACCCGATTCATGACAAGGAAATGGTGGCCATAATACGCTGCCTCGAGCAGTGGCGAGCGGAGCTGCGGAGCTACGCTGGTATTGACATTATAAAGAATCATAAAAACTTTGAATATTATGACTCGGCAGCGGCTTTCAGAGCGGCGGGCTAGGTGGTCGGAATTCTTGTCCCGGCTCAACTTTCAGCTCAAGTATCGCCCCAGGAAACAAGCTGCGGTACCAGACGCATTGTCTCGCCGTGGCCAATATAGACTAAGGGCGGAGGATAAAGAAGACCGATATCGGCACATAATTCCGCAAGAAAGCCTGCACTGTTATTGTATGAATCCGAATGGTAAAAACACCGACAACGAGGGGGCCATTCGTCTTTGTGAAGATCCCTGTGTCTTGCGTTATCAGAAGATTTGGATTATCTTCTCTGTTGAAGACATTGATGATTTTCAACCCCTATAAGATGTTACGGGGCAACCACGAGCCCAGCTAGTAGTCACGACGTGTATTTGACAACGCACTCTGCCGAGCGCAACTAACTGTACGGAGACGCGGCTATATATATACCCCTTAGCTCCCGGACGTCTGGGCGAAATTGTCGGCTTGTTGACTGCCCCAACGGTCATTTCCGCCCGGGAGTCTGGGCCGAAATTGCCGGGCTTAGCACCGGCGCTGCCTTGCACACCTCCCTCACACAAAGGACCAAGCCCTCTCCTTCGGCCCCGCATCCCGCGGCACGATCTGCGCTTCTGATTCCTCCTTTGCGGACTGCGCCGACATGCGCAAATCCTCCCAAGGCTACTGCTTTCAGCTTCGAGGAGGAGGAACGTTTGACTGGAAGGCGAAAAAGCAGGCGACCGTCACGACTTCGACCACTGAGGCCGAACTCTACGCTCTTTCGGCTGCGGCAAGGGAGCAGAAGGCGTTGTTACGCTTTACGGAGGGACTGGGGTTCTCTCTCGAGCCTGACCACCCTCTTGTGTGACAACGAACGCACGGTCACTCCCTTGACCGACCCTCCGGCCAAACTGCGGACCAACCTCCGGCATGTCGATATCCATCATCATTGGCTACGTCAGGAGATACAGGAGGGCCGTTGCCGACAGCGGGCCGCTTCCCGGTGCCGGGGTCTTCCGATGCCGAGGTGCAGGGCGCCCTGCGTGGACTACAGGTGGCACTGCGCCTGACGACACGGTTCCCAGAGCGGATTTACGTTCTGCTGGACAACCAGGCCGCAGTCCACGCCCTAAAGTCGGGTTGGGAGACCGTCCTCACAGTCAGCGGTCGCCGGTTTTTACGCCCTGGGCGTAGAAGTCCGTCGCCCTACGAAAAACACAAGATATCCAAAGACGCAATAGGAGGTCTCTGCCATAATGAGACGGAAGACTCTTTGGCAAGTTTCGAATCCAGATATCCGAGAGTGGCTCGATGGCTTTTTTTCGTAGTAATGGAGAAGGGCAATTTTATAAAGAAGCTGTCAGGATAACAGTCACAGCGAACTTGAGGCGACTGGTACAATCGCTATTTGCTTGGGGCTGGTACAATCGCCATTTGCACCCGGTGGCGTCTTGTAAGTCCATGGTGTGAGGGAATCTCTCTTGTCTTTTTCTCCTCTCCTCCTTGTCGGCTTCGCTTGTTTCCTGGGATCTTGGAGTGACCTGAGATCCAGGCTACCCCCACTCTGCCGGACTGGAGGAGGGCATGAAAGCTGGTGACCGCTGACTGCGAGGACGTCTCCCAACCCGACTGAAAGGCGTGAAGTGCGGCCTGATCGTCTAGAAGAACGTGAACATGCTCTTGGGGCTACGTCATTAGACGCAGTGCCGCCTGTAGCCCACTCAGGGCGCCCTGTAGCTTGGCATCGAATGCATCGCTTCCGGGGGTAGCGGACCGCTGTCGGCAGCCAGCTATGCAGCGAAATCGGACCCGCCCCGGTGGATGGTATATCCCCACGCCGAGCGTGCTGGCCTTTTGCCGTAGCGAGGTCTCTCCCCGGCTTGGGGAACAGGATCACGTCGACCAGCTGGAAGACGCGTGGGAAGTGTGGCGGTTCCCGGCACGCCTGGTAGAGGCGCCGCACCACGCGGCCAGTCTTTGGCCAGGTCGCCCTCAGGAACCGGACGGTAACGCCGTTAGTCCCTGGCGCGGTGTCGCCGCACGCTGTCGCGGCCCATTTGGCGTCCTCGGCGGAGACGGTGGTTGACCACAGCCTGAGCGTCGTGTCTCCTGGGCTGTGCGTGCCCGCCCAGGCTTCCGCTGCAATATCGGCATCACCCGTGAAGCGCGCCAGGAGGAGTTCATGGAGGGCCATGGTCCGGAGCCGCGGGTCGCTGACCTCCTGGTGTCCCGCTTTCCGTGGCCGAGGTTCCTTGGCGAGCCGGGCCTTTTCCCAGCGAGCCAGGTCAGAAGCACTCTTCTCCGTGTCCACCTTTTTGGCCTGCTGACGCCCATACTCAGCCTTGGCTACCGGCTGGTGAGGTCCTGAAAGACCCGGCCCGGGGCGTCTGCCGCGTCGGCGCATGCTCGGGATGCTTCAGCACACTTTGCAGCCCACCATGGGACAGATCTGGTCTCTCTGCGGGAGGCCTCCTCGCGACCGTCCGCAGCGCCGGCCCAATGGTCTCCAACAGGCCGTGTGCTGCCCTGTCAATGTCCCGCGCGCTTCGGAGGGGGTTTCTGGCCAGCCGGTCCATCAGGGGTCCAGGACGGGTTGTAGCCCTGCGTGTACAGAAAGCCCCTGCTTGGCTGCAATCGCTTTCGTAGATAGCCCCGAATCGTATGCCGTTAAGATCTTGGTCCTTTTACGAGGCGCCTAAAGTTTTTTGGGCGTTTCCGGGGCCGTTGCGTTGCGTGCAATTGAGGATCGAACGAGGATGGGATGCCCTGAGCAGACGCGACGTGTACCTACAACACGCGTCTCGAGTGGCCGGAACTTTTGAAAGGCCCACTGTAACGGTTACCGTTCGCGGCTGTTCAAGAGACTCGCAGCGCCGCCTCAACAACCCAGGCCTCGACAGTGCATCGAAACAGACAACAGCCCCGACATCTTGGCATCATCTGCATGCACATCTGCGGCGCTCCAATGGTCCTGCTGCGGCCAGCCGTACAGGGAAGGCCTAGCTGTGCGCGCATGGTTTCATCCTTCTACTGCCCAGCGCCGATTACGCGGACTATCCGGCGGGCGGGCTGTCTTATTCGTAGCTGTGGCTCCGATCATCGGAGCCTCCGACGCCGGCTTCACTTCTGCCGCTAGACCGCCGTCTTCTTTTGCTTTTCTCCCCCCAACAGGAGGCGATAAAAGCAACCGGTGAAAATTCTCGCTTGAGCCGCGTTCTCGTCTCCCCTCCTTCCGCCTTTCCTCCGCGCTTTAGCTCCTCGCACTGATCGTGGGCCTTCAAGACGCTGTTGCTGCCTCTCGACAATTCGTGTCATCCGCCCGAACCCAGAAGCCCGATCCACGCCAGCCTTGTTCACTGCTCCATACTTGCTCGTGGTTTTCGTGACTTGACGCCTGCCCACCCTGTGTTGGTCTTCGCACTCGCTTTGCCTCATCCTCTGCCGCGCAATATGCCTGCCCTGGACCGGAATCCGCGAACACTTTACGACAAGGTGTTGTCGCACCATATCGTCGACCAGAAGCTCGACGGCACCATCCTCCTCTACATTGGTTAGTCCTTGCTCCCTCTCTGTTCCGTCTACCTCAGACTTTGGTCAACTTAAACTTTACGACGCTGTTCAGACAGGCACCTGGTTCATGAAGTCACGTCACCGGTACGGCTCGCCTCGCATGTCCCTCTACATTGGCTGACAGGGCCTTGGTTTCCGATAGCAAGCTTTTGAGGGCCTCAAGAATGCTGGCCGCAAAGTTCGGAGGCCAGACTGCACTCTGGCCACGACCGATCATGTACGCGCTCCCTTGACTGTGCTCTTCCTATCCTCCTCCAATCCAACCCCCCCTCTCCCCTTCCTCCCCCGGGGCCACAGCGCCCAATGCCAACAGACAGCTCCCGTGCGCTTCTACCATGCTGACGAACCATGGATTATTACCTGCACAGAATGTCCCGACTACCTCACGCAAGGGCATGAAGGACATCGCCTCCTTCATTGAGGAGGAAGACTCGCGGACACAGTGCGTCACGCTTGAGGAGAATGTCCGATACTTCGACCTCACCTACTTTGGTCTCGGGGACAAGCGCCAGGGCATTGTTCACGTCATCGGTCCCGAGCAGGGCTTTACCCTCCCCGGTACCACCGTTGTCTGCGGCGACAGCCACACCTCAACACATGGCGCCTTTGGCGCGTTAGCTTTCGGCATCGGCACCAGTGAGGTCGAGCACGTGCTCGCCACGCAATGCCTCATTTCCAAGCGCAGCAAGAACATGCGCATTCAGGTCGACGGCGAGCTGATGCCTGGAGTGAGCTCCAAAGACGTTGTCCTACACGCCATCGGCAAGATTGGTACAGCCGGGGGCACCGGTGCCGTCATCGAGTTCTGCGGCTCTGTCATACGCTCCCTGAGCATGGAGGCCCGCATGTCCGTCTGTAACATGTCCATAGAGGGTGGTGCTCGCGCTGGCATGGTGGCTCCGGACGAGGTGACATTTGAATATCTCAAGGGCCGTCCGCTAGTCCCCAGATACGGATCAGACGAATGGAATGCGGCTATCCGCTTCTGGGAGTCGCTCCGGTCTGACCCTGATGCCAAGTACGACATTGACGTTTTTATCGATGCCAAGGACATCGTCCCGACGGTGACCTGGGGTACTAGTCCCGAGGACGTTGTCCCCATCACTGGTACCGTTCCCGACCCGGAAGCATTCCAGACGGAGGCCAAAAAAGCGGCCGGCCGGAGAATGCTTGAGTACATGGGCCTGACTGCCGGCACTCAGATGCAGGACGTCGTGGTCGACAAGGTCTTCATCGGTTCTTGCACCAACTCACGCATCGAGGACCTGCGCGCCGCCGCCTACGTCGTCAAGGGCCGCAAGAAGGCGGCCAACATCAAGCGGGCCATGGTCGTACCTGGCTCTGGACTTGTCAAGAGTCAGGCCGAGCAAGAGGGCCTGGACCGCATCTTCATCGAGGCCGGCTTTGAGTGGAGGGAGGCGGGATGCAGCATGTGCCTTGGCATGAACCCGGACATATTGTCACCGCAGGAACGCTGTGCCAGCACGTCGAACCGGAACTTTGAAGGTCGCCAGGGCGCCGGTGGTCGAACTCACCTCATGTCCCCTGCCATGGCTGCGGCGGCGGCCGTCGTCGGCAAACTCGCCGATGCTCGGAATCTCGGCGGGCACGGGGTCAGTCCACAGGCTCAGACCAGCATCGCGTCCGAGGAAGCGGACCCGGTGAAAGAGAAGCCGCAAGAGGAGGAAGACAAGGATCGGATCTGGGACGAGCCTCAGGACTCGGAGCCGCATACGAACACGTCCGTCTCGGCCGTCGCCGCATCGACCGGACTGCCCAGGTTCCTGACCCTCAAAGGCATCGCAGCGCCCCTGGACATGGCTAACGTCGACACGGACGCAATCATACCGAAACAATTTCTCAAAACAATCAAGCGTACCGGCCTCGGCTCGGCACTATTTCATAATCTACGCTTCCGTCCAGATGGGAGTGAGAACGCAGCATTCGTGCTCAACAAGGAGCCGTACCGCGGCGCCAAGATCCTTGTCTGCACCGGCGTCAATTTTGGATGCGGTAGCTCGCGAGAGCATGCACCCTGGGCGTTGCTGGACTTTGGAATCAAGTGCGTCATCGCGCCATCTTATGCCGACATATTCTACAACAACACATTTAAAAACGGCATGCTACCAATCAAGGTAGACAACAAGTCGGACTTGGATGCTATTGCCGCCGAGGCGCGGGCCGGCCGGGAAGTCGAGATCGATCTGCCCGCGCAGCTGGTCAAGAACTCGGTGGGCGATATTATTTGCCGCTTCGACGTCGAGGAATTTCGGAAGCATTGCCTTGTCAACGGGCTGGATGACATTGGCCTGACGATGCAGCTCGAGGACAAGATCAGCGAGTTCGAGAAGAAGATGTCGCGGGAGACGCCATGGCTGGACGGCTCCGGCTATCTGAAGCGAAAAGGCCATGGCGGTAAGTTGACAGCCAAGGCAGTGCCTGTGCCCCGGACGAACCGCGGTGAAGAAAAGTCGGAACCGCTAGAGTGGTAACGACTGCGATGCAGCAGTGTGCTGGGACGTTTGAAAAAAAAAAGGAATTTATTTTGGATAGCCTACGGTGAGGAGTGATCAAACGTAGCCTCTTTGTTCTTTTTTAAGGGAGGGACTAACGAGGTCAAGCCAAGTTTATGTTGTTCAAAGGCAGTACCGCGTACACAAGGGAGGATCGGGCAGGTCGCAATATCTAGGACACGTAGGGTGAAATATGACAGAGCGGGCTCTCCACGGGATTATTCCGCGCACTTGTCTATTGTGGTAGGAAGTTGGCCAAGCTTCGTCTCGAAAGGCTCCCGGCAAGCAGGGCATCATGGGACGTCACGTCTTGGTGCGTTCCGGGGTCCGCCTCCGTGTGCGTTCGAAGTCGACGAGGCCAGCCATACAGATGTCACGCCGAGTTGCTGGCAGTCCGCAAGATGCCGACGTGGACAACAAACCCAACCCGGCGCTGGAATACAGGTCGGCGGGCAGCAAGGTGTCCGGGATGCGCCAGACGCGGAAGGCGGCGTGGAAGGCGGTCAGCCAGGCTTCGAAGACGAGGCTGCTGCGCAACTGCTGGGCGACGATGCAGAGACAGGGGTCGCCAACGTCGTCGTCGTCGGGGCTGAGATGGCCACGGCAGTTGTTGCGGCTTCGAGTCGGCTGCGAGGCCGCGGCAGCGTGTGGTTGGTGTAGCGTGCAGACGTCGACACAGGTCTAGACCAAGGGCGCAACGAGAGCCTCGTTGAAGACGCAGTCGCAAGCCAGGACAGCGTCGAAGGCGCGGCACGGCGACGCAAGAGAAGCCGTCACCACATCGGCCTCCCAATCGAGCGGACGGAAGCAAACATGGCAGCCGGCAGCGTGGGCGTCGTCGGTGGGCGGCGAGCGCGGGCAAATACGGCGGCGCGGGCGGTGGTGGTGATGCGAGAGCGCCGCCGCCTCGTCGCCAGCATCGTCGCCCATGGCGGCCGCTATGTTCTGGGCCAGGAGCCGCTGCACATAGGGCTGGTCCGACAGCACGTACAGGCCTGCACGGGGGCGCAGCGTCAGCGCGTTGAGCGCCGAGACGCCACAGCCGAGCTCCAGCACGGCCGGTCGGCGGGGGCCGTCGTCGCGGGCGAGAAGGCCGACGAGCGGGTTAGACGGGGCGGCGAGCCAGGCGGCGACAAGGGGCGTGATCTTCCAGAGTACTGGGCCGAGTGCAACGACAGCGGCAGCAGTCCTACTCCCTCAGCCTCAGCCCCCGCACAACTCGCTCTCCCCTTCCCTCCTCGCAATCATTCGGGCAAAGGCAGGGCACGGACCAGCGCCGGTGGTCAGCAGGCCGAGCGACTGGCGGACGGCGACGTCGCGGCCGCCGACCGCGACACACACTGCATTGGCGCGGGCGTCGACGAAGCCCAGATCTGCCGCTGCCGCCGCCGTCGAGAACAGCAGAAACGTCTCCTCTTCCGGATCGACTACCTCGGCGTCGAGGGTGGTCGTAAGTTTCGCGGCCATCGTCGCGCAGGGTATGGCGCCGCCGTATGAGCTGGTCTCCTTCATCTGCCTTGCTTGTTTGTGCCTCCGTTTGTCCGGTTGTTGCACTTTCGAGCAAAGTCTGATGGGAAAACGTATCTCCACGGCGGCTGCCGATTTGAGCCTCTGAAGTGCTGCATGGTGGAGCGGAAACCAGGTCATGTGGCTTTTCTATCACGCCTTTTGTCCTTATCGTAGGAATCCACAGACTTTTGCATATGAAATAACTTACGAAGGTTGGGAACTTAACTATCCGGACCAGAAAATGTCATTTGGCCCACCATTACAGGGTGAAATTGTTTTCACGAATTTAGGCATTTGACCTA
>KN173787.1:25828-77868 GCA_000758425.1 Nilaparvata lugens yeast-like symbiont | reverse complement strand
TTTCCCTACTAATTTGTATGGCAGGATACCCCTACAAACGTAAATCATCAAATTGAGTCAAGACCAACCAAAATGGTGCAGACTAGAGCTCAAGCGCGAGGAAAACGACGTACACTGGTATCCCGACCGACGAGAGATATGACCTTCCAGCCGACCAGCCGACCAATCAGAGCGTCCGAGCTGCTGACGAAGCCGCTGACCTCACGCAACGACCTGCCTCTGCTGCCTCTGCCTCCAGGCCTGAAGATGAAGAGGTTCATTCGACCCGTAAGGAGACAACGGCTGCAACGGCTTCCAAAGCTGGCTCAATCGAGCATACATTAAAGATAAGAGGCATTGCTCTAGAACTTTGGAATCAGGGCCTTCCGATCAATCAGATCATCGAGCGGACTGGGATCAAGAAAAGCACCTTCTTTGACCTTCTTAAACAGGCCAAAATGCGTGGCTTTGAGCGTGGCATGCTTGTATTGCAGGATTATGTGACTAATAATCCACGCTGCGGCAGGTCCAAACTGGTCAATGAAGCCGTTGGAAAGAAAGTTATTTCAACCTTAACTCGAAATAGCACCACGAGGCAATATAGCCTATCACAGCTAGCTGAGGCAGTCCAGAAGGTCTATGGAATACAGCTCAGTCATATGACCCTATGGCGTCGTCTCAAAAAGACAGGCTACTCGAGTGTCAAGCACACAACAAAGCCAGGGCTGAATAATCTCCAATAAATCAGAAGGCTCCATTTCGCCTGGGAACATAAAGACTGGACTTTAGAACAGTAGAAGAAGGTTATTTGGAGCGATGAGACCTCTGTTATCCTTGGATCAATGCGGGGAAAACGGCGTGTGTGGCGCCTGCCCAGGGAAGCGTATTCTCAGCATTGTGTGCGGCAACGTTGGAAAGGCAAGAAGGAGTTTATGTTCTGGGCCTGCTTTGAATACGATCACAAAGGCCCTTGTTATATATGGGCCAATGAGACTGCGGCACAGACGAAGGCATATAATGCCGAAGTGACCTTGTGGAACGAAGAGAACGAGGCTCGGCTTCGAGAACAGTGGGAGATAAACAATAGCATGCGGCGCTTGAATCTCAAGAGGAAGCCCCCCCGGAAAGAAGCCTGCATGGAAGTTCACGAAGGCCAATGGAAAGTGGGTGCGCAACGGCAAAGGCGGTATTGATGCATTGCGTTATAAACACGAGGTATTATTGCCTCTGTTTTTCCCCTTTCTAGAAAGCCTGCCATGCAACGATTGGCTGGCTCAAGAAGATAACGCTTCTCCGCATGCACAATGGCGCAACAAAGAGCTCTGGAAACAGAGTGGCTTCCAAACCGTTGACTGGCTGCCTAATTCACCCGATCTATCCCCTATTGAGCCTGCATGGTTCATGCTTAAATGCTTTAAAACAAAGAAGTTCCGCGCTCGAAGCTTCGATCAATTTGGAAGGCGGCTTGGGCAGGGTTTCCCCAGGAAAAGCTATAGAAGCTTGTGGAACGGCTGCCTAACAACATCCAATGGATGCTTTATTTGCGTGGCAACAATCTATATAAAGAGGGAAGTGCCCCACCCGAATTAACGAACCAGGAAAGAGAAGATCTTTATTCGGACATTGAATTTATTCTGGGTCAATCAAAGCCTTGTTTTCCTGCCATTCCGGGCGTGGAAGAAGGCGTTGAAAAAAGCGCGGAAGATTGGGTGGAAGACTTGGAGGAAGATGTTGAAAACTCCATTTCCTAATTAGGCAAAATTTACAGAATTGTACTGTATTACTCGATTGAGATGGATACAGTGCTATGTAAGCCGAGTTACTTTTTCTGGTCCGGATAGTTAAGTTCCCAACCTTCGTAGAGCAACAGGCCAACCAATCAAGCAAGCAAGCTTTTCAGAAAAGTATGTGAAAAGGAAAAAACCCACCGGCTGGCCCATCACGAGTCTCTCGCTCCACCCCCTTTTTTTTTCCTCGTCGCAGGCAGTCAAGTCACGCGGATTGTGACGGCACTCCGCATGAAGTCCGCGTCGTAGGATCGAGGCCAAGCCACAAGGCCGCCCTCAAAACCCCCGTGATGCTTGATCTGCCGCAAAAATGGACAGTATCTGTTGCCGAGCCGCTAGACGCAATCAAGGTGAGCCCGGCGGTCTTTTTTGAGCAGCCTGCGGGGCTACCTGGCGGCGTGATGGATGGTGGGAGCGTCGTCGGTGATCCCAGGAGACGACGTATGTAGTTCCTGTCAGGGCTCTCCGTCATGATGAACCAACACCGTCCACACCACGCACATCATTCTCAGCCGCAGCCGCAGCCGATGCGTCCCGGTGCCGCACATAGACGGGCAGCCCGCCGTCCATGGGCAACGTCAGGCCCGCGCCGCTGCCGCGCGCCACGTCTGGATCGTAGGCCGGCACCAAGTAGAAGCGCGCCGACAGCGCCGCCAGCACCTGGACGGCGACGCGCTCCGACATCGGCTGGCCGAGGCAGGCGCGCGCCCCGCCGTGAAAGACGGGGAAATCGGCCGCCGGCCGGCGCACGAGCCACCTGTCGACGTCCAGCCATCGCTCCGGTCGGAACAGCTCCGCGTCGGCGCCCCACCCGGCCCGTGATCGGTTCATGGCCCAGGTGCACCAGACGACGACGGCGCCGCGAGGAAACCACGTGCCGTCTGGCAGCGTCGTCTCGGCCTGCGTCTGCTTGAGTTCGACCGGGATGGGCAGGTACAGTCGCAGGGCCTCGTAGAAGCAGGCGGCGGCGTAGGGGAGCCGCGCCGGCGTGGCCGCGCCGTGGTCGGCATCGAGGCCGGCGTCGGAGCCCAGGGTCTTGTCCAGCTCGGCGCGCAGCCTGGCTAAGACATCGTCGTGGCCCAGCACTAGGTACCAGGTCCAGGTCAGCGCTTGAGCGACGGTGTCACGGCCGGCGCTCAGGTAGCTGAGCGCGCCGTCGGCTGCCAGCCGGTCGTCCGGTAGTGCCTCCAGCAGGTAGCGCATTAGGCTGCCGGCCTCGCCACCCGCATTCGTCTTTGCCGCCACCGCCACAATGTCTCGGCCGTGGGCGCGGATGACGGCCAGGGCGCGCCGCACCCGGCGGCGGCAAAACAACTCGGCCACGTGCCACAGGGGGTTCTGGAAGCGCGCGCAGTTGACGGCCTGCATGTAGTCGAAGGCTTCCGTAAAGGCGTCGCCGGCGTGCATGTCCATGTTGTAGGCGACGTGGCCCATGAGCTGTGTCGTCAGCTCAAGCATGACGGCCTGCAGGTCGACCCAGCGTCTCGACGCAGCGCGCCAGCAACCGCGGCAGCGCCTCGTCCATCAGCGCGCCAAGGCCGGCGTCGCCGAGGAAGCGCAGGCCGGCAGCTCGGCGACGGAAGAAGTCTCCCTTCCGAAAGAGAGCCTCGTGGCGGAAGATGAAGCCGACGTTTGCCGGGTCGCTGATGAGCACGCCCGGCGGCAGCGTCGGCACGGCCAGCCGCAGTGTCTCGTGCCCGAAGCGTCGCTCGCACGCGCTCATCCAGCTCAGCAGCTACTGCCGCGGTCTCAGGAAAACGATAGAGTGTCCGACAAGCGGCAGCGCGCCCGGCACAAGACTACGGGCCGCCGCGTCAACAGTGCAGTCGAAATGCCACGAGCACGGGGCCCGGCAGCCATACCGGAGCCGCTTCCCGCCGCGTCTGATGGCGCGTGCAGACAGGGACCGGAGACAAAGCCCGGTAACGACGAGGACCAAGACCAGCCAGAAGCCGACGGGCGGCGTCAACATGATCAGTAGCACACTGATGTATCATGCAATGAGCGTCGTATGTAAGAATGTATGTGCGTGCGTGTGTATGCGAATGGGCGGATAGGCGGCGCCATCGGGCAAAGGCCCACCCCAGGCCACGGTCATCATACCATCCAGACCTTTGAAAGAGCCATCACCTGGTCAGCAATTGCTCGCGCGGCGAATCAATCTACCCCTTCCACACCTCCCGGGGCATGAATATCAAACATGTCGTTGCATTCGGTACTTCCACGGAGCAAGTTCCGCATGCTGTGTAACCGCCAGCCGGCTCGGAGATACGAATCGCCTGCAAAGCCGTGTGTCATGGAGCATTGCTATTCGGTCGGTAATAATAGTAGCAATAGCAGCGGCGGCCGTGGCGGCAGAAACCTTGTATTTAGGCATCACGGGCAGCTTCGACCAGGTGCGTTTGGGTGTGTGCGAGGCTTTGTCGGGCTGCCATGAAACCCAATTCGTGGCCTGAAATAAGCCATTCTTGGTAAAAAGGCGGTTTTACTGGAAATGAGCATTCAATACTTCGTACATACTCTGTTGGAAAAATGAGGGCATGCCAAAGCTTGAATTAATCAAACACAGTCATGGCCCCCCAAGTCTAGTCTTCCTCGGTGGCTGACCATGTTGCGCCTGAGCAGGCACATTTCGATGCCGATGCCGGGCCCAAAGCCACATTCAATAATATGCTGCCGCGGACGGCCATCCGGCGCCAGCAAATCCATCTCGCTGCTCCGCAACCGGTCTAGGACGCTGTAGATGGCGGAGCTTGAGTTGCCGTGATTAACATAGACATCGTAGCTGGCACGCATGTGCGCTGGTGATATACCCAGGCTTTCTGCTGCCGTCAGGATGCTGGCGCCGCCCGGGTGCATCGCCCAGTCGAAGTCGCCCGAGGCTGCAAGGCCCGCCGGCAGCTGCGGTAGCGACGCCTTGAGCTGGGCAAAGGCCGGTGTCACCAGAGACATTGCCAGCTCCGGCACGCGCGAGGTCAAGACGATCTTCCAGCCTTTCGTCGTCGGTGAGCAGCTCAGCTCGCGCTCAGGCTGGGGCTGGGAAAGCCTCACCTGACGGGTGGACATCGAAGGAGAGATCGTTCTCCGTCCCGGGCAGCAGGGCGTAGTCCCAGCCGAGCAGGTCGTAGACGGCCGGGCCAGTGGGCGGGCCCATGCCATTGCTGAGAACGACGGCGCTCGCGCAGTCGGAGAAGAGGCAGGCGCCGATACGCACCTCCTGGCGCTCGTTGATGCTGTCCAATTCGCTGCGCACCAGCAAGGTGCTGATCTCGAGCGTCAGGCATAGCACGCACGCCAGCCGCCCCAGTACCGTGCAGGCGAGTGCCAAGTTGGCGCCGGTCCTCAGGACAGCGAGCCCGCCGCTGCAGCCGATGCCATGAAGGAGCACCTTCTCAGTCTTCGGATCGAGACCAAGCCCTCGGGCGATGAAGTGGTCGAACCCGGGGCTCGCGCTGTCGGTGCACGTGGCCGATACGACGTGACTGATTTGGCCGGCCTCGACGCCGGCTTCGCGCAACGCCTTGCCGGCGGCCGCCACCGCCAGCGGTACGCCCTCGGCCAGGAACGCCGAGTGCAGCTCGGCGATGGTTGGTGCCCGTCCTGATTGACGAGCGGGTGGTCTGGCGTTCCGATGGACGAGCGGGCGTTATGCCTGTCGCTCTGTTGATGCGAAGCACCTTGTCGAGCCTGTCGGTCGTCAGCCTTGTCCTCGTTAGGCCTGGGGCTGGCCCGGACAGACTTACGCCGGAGAGCTGGGATAGAACCTGCGGCTTAGTTGCTCCATGGCATCGCTGCCGAGCGAATTCGCAGGGTACTGCGTGCCCAGCCCGATGATGGACAGGCCCAGATCGCCAAAGGTAGGCGTCGCGGTCGCCATGGCTTCTGCCTCGCTTCACCTTCACCAGCGTCCGAGACAAAAGGTTTTATGGGGCAGAAAAAGCCCCATGCAGGTTTGCGTGTAGGGTTTCCAGAGCATACCAATATATGCCATCTGCGTTCAGACGCATCTCCGACCATGTCGCACAACCTAACTGCCTTATCCCTTGGCAGCGAGGCTCACGCGAGGCCTCCTGGACTGTCCCCGGCTCCGCTCGTCATTCATACATTTGCCCTTTCATCTTTGGTGGCTGGAGGCAGACGCGTGAGTCCAGAGCTCTCAGCAACCCTTTTGGGGAATTAATTAGATGAGATATCGTCACGTTTGGAGGGAAAGATGATCCAAGCTCTACACTAGGCGTCAACTTATCAATTCATATATTCACGTGACAGCATGCTCGTCACAGTTGCTATGTAGTTAATCTCTAACATCACCTGTCAACCCTCCCCCGAAAAATTTTTCAGCTTCTCGCTGCTATTAGATTTCGGTAGTGCTAGTATTCTGTGCACCATTCTACACTAACACGCCACAACTCCGCGAAGCCAACTGGCCCCCTCGACCTCAACACCACCAGCACCACTCTCTTCCCCCGGGCACAACGAGGACTACACACCACACGGCTTCCGCGACGGGATTCCTGGGAGGGTTCCCCGTCGCCCGAACATGCTCAACTCGTGCATCCGCCACGATTGAGCGGCTTACCGCCCAACCTCGTCGCCGCCGATGCAACACCTCACCGGTCCGACTGCACCGAAAGGTATTGCTCATGAACCCAACCTCGCCAGGTTTTCTCCCGCGGGAGTTTTCCCTGGCTTTTCACGATCCTTCGTATGACGGCTTGCGGGCGTCGGACGCGCCGGACCTGGGGGAGAGGGCCAACCCAGGCTTCAGAGGGAGTGGAGGAGAATTCCGGTTGGGAACATGACGAAGAGGGAGCGGCGGAAGTCCTAAACATACGCGCACCCATGATGGTGCTGCGGACAGGGTCGGCCTGAATTGACGGGTCCGAACCCCTTTCGACAACCTGCTGGCTTGTGAGATAGCCGACTGAACCGGGAGACGCGATTAGCGCGTGCTCCCGCGTCGTTTGCCCTATCGGGATGGCGCACGTGCATATACACGTGCTGCACGACGTAAATAAATTCACCATCTAACATCACCTGTGTTTGTCTTTTGACGCCGGGGCTTAAATCACGCTCTGTACAATCAGTTCAATACATTGAATCAAAGGCTATCTTTTTCCCAAAGTGCCGTTCCCTTGTAATTCCCTTTAGAGGGGGGGCTCGACTCATGACTCATGCCCGCTGTCCATGCCGCCGCGTGAACTGAGAGCCTTGTGCAGAGCAGCTGGCTGCGGCATCTAACATGAATCTTTCGGGGTCAGCTGTTCTCCCTTCCTTAATATAACTGGACAAACCACCTCTGGTCGCTAGTATCGAAAAACTTGCCAGGAGGAATAATGCCCTTCACATTCTCCTGGCCTAACTCTCCCTCTTTCTCGTCTTGCTCTGACGACCACATCTAGCCGTGAGCAAATAGTTTCAAATATGGCCCATGAGCCTCTGTTTTTTTTGCGTTGCAAGTCTTTTGGCTCGCGGCTTGTTCGTATGCGCAATTGATTTGGCCATCGAGCCGATCATGCCATGTTGTCTTGGACCGCTTATTCAACCGGAATTGGTGTGCTGACGAAAATTCCATTGCTCGAAAAGAGACTCCTCAAGAAGCTTCTACTGTTTTCTTTCTTAGGCCTCTTGACAGCTATAGACCCACGTGCTGCACAATGATCGTACCATGATTCGCTTTTTCTGGCCTTGTCGTTTCTCATATGGCTGTCTCTATTCTCAAGCTTTTTGTGCTATTTCAGGTCCAGACAGCAGCTAGTGCATAATGTGAAGGCATGTTTCGCGAGCCAAAATCCACGTCTAGAAGGTTGGCTGTTCAGTCAATAAATCCAGTTGTCAGGAGCATGGCCAAAACTTGTGAAGCATGTCAAGAGAAGAGCAAGCCACTTTTGAAGAAAGACTTTTCTCCGAGCTACGGCGTCATCCTTTTCATAGTTGCTGCAACAGTTTTTGTTTCCGCCTCTCAATCAGTTCTTCTTGAACCTCCTGCATCGTGGGCAGAATCCACGGTTCTCCGTCGCCGCTATCGCCTGGCAGAGGTTCCCAGTCGTCCGGAGGCATCTGCTCACCCGTCTTCAGGAGGTTCTCGACTGCCTGGCGTTCCTTTTCAGCCTCGTACCGGAGCAGGTTCTCGGTCTCCTCGTCCGGCGCGTAACCGTAGTAAGCCGCATCCAGCGGCTTACGAAGCTCTTTGTTCTCGTTCTCATCGTCGCCACTTTTTCTGCCCTTGGGTTTGGCTGCAGCCGCGGCCGCTTCAAAAAGTTCTTTGACGCCTGGTAGCTCCTTGGCCCGACCAAAATAGCGATAGCCTTTGCCACCGCCGCCAGGTATCTCCCTGCCTTGCTCGTCGTAAATGCGGCCGCCACCGCGCATGTAGTTAGGCCCGCCGAGATTACGAATTTGAACTTCCCACATGTGCTTCTCGCGCATGAGCTTATTAATCTCATCATTGAGGTCGCGGATCTGGTAGTCGCTTAGGATCGGGTCCTGGATGCGCGACACCTTGCGCGAAATCTCGCGCAGCACCTGGCCGCGCCATTTTTCGCATGCAGGAATCGAGTCGACTTCGGTGATATGTTTGGGGCGGCGCGTGCGGCCTGCGTCAATAATGCCTAGGTCTGCTGCTTGTGCTTCGCGGAATCGAAATAGCATCGACTGGGCTTTCTCCGAATTGCGAGCCTTCAAATTCCGTTGTTCATTAGCAAGGTGGCTTTCTCGGGACATCAAGAGGGAATTCGCACCATCTTGCAGGGCTAAAGGCAATATGCCAGCCCTTTCCCTCGCTTGCTGTCACTCGGTTGCCTCAGTATCGTAACTGTCTCCACAGCTATGAGGATCTTAGCGCAGCCTTTTTTGCCGCATCCCACCGCTTTTACCGCTTTTACCCGAGTCCGAAGACTCTGAGTTCGTGAGACTTGCGATCGACGCGATCCATTCTCTTTTGAATGAATGACACCCTTATGCGTGACGCTTTTGCCGCCGTTTTCCCCACAATGTTTCAGCCACAGTACTGTTTGAATCTCTGACTCACTTTGAGAGCGCAACGACGGGTTCCGTTGAGGAAATTCCGTAGTATTCAATGGCTCAGTAATACCATTACAGTGCTTTGACGGCCATGTTTTGCTCGAGTGAGTGATCCAAGCGACGTGGTGGCTGCACAAAATCTGGAAAGCTCCTGCTGCCAAAGTACAACAACCTTGCTGGCTCCTTTGCTTCTTGGCCCTTGATGTCGCATTTCCATGATCTATCTCACTGTGAACGAGGACAAAGGTGCAGCGAAGCCTTTCCCTGCTCGACCAGCCTCATCTTCCTTTGTCCTTCACATTTGTCCGCCAAAATCCTCCTCTTTTCGCACCCCGACTCTGGAAGTTCACTCGTTTCTTTCGCTTTTGGTTCAATGGGTTTTGTTTTTTGCTTTATCGCTTCCCACGAGGCTTGGGAGCTGTTCGTCGCCAGCATCACCAATCCCGACTCAAATTGAAAGGATACTACATATCACATCAAGTACGGCGTTTCTAAGACTCGCATACAAGCGTAACGAATCAGTACCCTTTTAACGCAGCTTCACGATGACTTCACACACAATTAGCAAAACTCAACCCTCTGCTCTTGAGAGCATTCATTCCCTTATTTTGCTCCCGCTCCCCCTTTCACCATCAAATTCACGAGCCGCAAACTTTTGAAATGATGATAGCGATCAATTCAAGAGCATAACATGATGCACGCAAGGGACCGCGTTTCTCTGGAAGCCGATTCCCGCCTGCGGTGAACGAAACGAAGAACGGATATCTGATCGAATCTCACTGAACATCTATGGCTTTCCCTATTCCTCTCTTCCCCTTCTCGGTTTGCTGTACTCGACAGTTCTTCATTCGCGAGTGACTTTTCACTCCGTCGCTCTTTCACTCAGTAATCCACTGAAGGTTAAGCAATGAACGAACATGATCTTACCAGATCAGTAAACTCGTTCGGCTTTCTACGCAAAGTCAAACAGTTCTCTGCTTGATGGTAACCAAGTTATAGTTTTCAATCTGAGCTGCGCCGGGTTGTTGTCGTGATCGTCGAAGGGAGCAGTACTCATGCGAACACAAGTCTGTCTGGGACTGCGGACGAGCGAGACGGCGGCAATGAGAGGTGAGAGATCGCATAGAGATGATGCAGGCGAGACAAAGCCCGGTGATGATCGAAGGTCCAAAAAGCCAAATTTGCAGGCAGCAGCGACAGCATCCTACTGGGAGCTTCGCGCGTTGTCGTTGAGAACTCGAGAGCTGATCTGAGGGCCATATCATCTCTGCGATTTCCATCAGACCTATTTTTGTGTCCGTTTTCTCCACTAATTACAACTTGACTTGCCATCCTAGACAGCAGTTGAAATAGAGATGGTGAGAACCTCCCCGAGGAGGCTGAATGCAACTCGGCTTTTTATGACTCATGTCCATCCCTCTGTTCTTTCTTTGATGCCCTCGCGGCTAACGACTTTGCAATCACATGAGCCTCGGCAGAGGGGGCTTCGGAAAGAAAGCTGTCGTATGCATTGAAAACCGTCACGTCCAGAAAGAACTATGCGGACAGGTCTTCGAAGCAAAAAAAGCAAGGGGCAAAACTTGCTGCACGAACGAGCACGCAGCAGTGTGCAGGAAGCGAGACATCAATCCCATTTGTATCGTTTCCTGTATATTTCTAAGCAGTGCTGTACTATTCCTTAACATTTTTAGCAAAGAAAGGCGTCTTCATGATGCTGGGCCTTCGAGACTGCTCTCGATTCCGCCTTCTTCGCAAGAGTCGAAGATTTTGTCCCCTTCATTCTTTCTTGCGCCGCAAGTCTTGAACTATGGGCTTACTATACATCCAAAGCGTGCAGAATCCCAGGAAGCCCGAGATCGTAGCGATGATGCCCGCAAGCCACGGCCAAGCCCCCGAAATAGCGAAACTCCGAGGCCACTCGTCATGTGCCATGTGGCGCACACTAACCGTCCGCTTCTCCTCCACGTACGTGAGCAGTGGTCGCTTGTAGTTGACCATGAAGTTGAAAATTCCATGCTGCTCCGGCAACGTGAAATTTCGACCAAAAATCGTCGCCATTTCTGTCTGGTGAATGGGTGCGAGCTTGAGCCGGTAAAAAGGTGACAGCATGGAGAATTCGACATGGATATTGTCACCATCCGGAAGGGAGAAGGGATGCCACTTGTCCCACGAGTACTCGGAGATGGAGATGCTGTAGGACTAGAAATATTGTCAGCATTATACTTTTGAGCACGTTTGAATTTCGAGGAGGCCAGGGGCAACAATATCGTACAACGTCGTTTTTGATGCGGTATATCCGAGGGTTTGTCTCGTTTACATCCTGCAAGCGATGCTCGACCAAGTTAACGCGCAGAACGCCAATCTCTTGGAAGACCCATCCCGACAATCTCTGAGCAAACTCGCGGTTCACAGCCTTCGTCGCGGTTTCGCCCATACGCGACACTTCGGCATCCAGCCACTTGTCTTGAAGCATCTCGGCCGAGCCCAATACGACGAGACGCGCCGAATTGCGAGCTTGAAAGGCCGAAACCAGGGACATTTGGCTGCCGCCGGCAAAGAGTTCCTCGGGGTCGATGACACTTTGCTGCTGCTTGAGGTTGTAGCTGTACGCCGTAGACGGGGCGCGCAGTAGCGGCGTGAGTAGATAGGTCTGACCGAGGACGTGGCCGGCGATGTGAGGTAGGACCAAGACGCCACCCGGAATCTCAAAGAAGGGCTTCTGGCTAGAGCGCGCGCTAGTTGAAGCATCTAAGACGAGGACATCGTGCTCTTCAGCGGCAGACTTGAAGTCATAGTTGAAATGATCGACCACAGTGCCCGTCCACTCGATGGGTAGCGAAATTTCGAGTTCAGAAAGCAGTGTAACGATCGAAGTTGACACCGGCGTAGTGGAAGAAAGCGCCACGAGAATGTTTCCTCCAGTTTTGATGAAGTCTAGCAACAGAGCCGGAGTAAGATTCGGCCCAAGGCCTAAACCAGAGTCAGCTTATAAACAAGAAAGCAGAAGAGTAGGATATACTCTTTTCCTTGGTTGGAAGGAAGAGGATGTGATCGTAAGTTCGCTCTCCTAGGCGGAACAGCTGCAGTTTCTCGCTGCGCGGCGTCTCGTAAGCGATATTATAGCCTCGTGCTGCGGCAAACCGCTATTTAGCAATCCAGTCTTGACAATTTCACCGACTCTTTGCCACCAACAGTTGGCTCGAAGCATGCTTACCCGCCAAGTTGCCCAGAAATTGCGAGTACGCGTCGCCATTGGCGACGTCATTGAGTACGACCAGGAGGCGACTGCCCGCCGCGCTGAGCGCCGCCGTCACCCCCGCTAAGAGGAGCACGACAAGGCCGAGGATCGACGCCATCATCCAGGGGCGTTGAGTTGGTTGACGATAAAGGATGCGAAATAGGGAAACGGCGTGTCGACGATTCGAGAAACGCAGCCCTTGTTCGGCCAGCTTTGGGGGGTGCGCCCTGAAGGGGTGGCTTTACAAACGAGTTGGCTCGGAGGCCGGTTTTTCCGGCCCTCGGCGTCGCCAACGCCCTACTCAAACTACCTCGCCCTCGATCACAGCTCCAACGGTTGAACCCCCCCTTGCTACTCACTGTTGCCGCCCACTGAGGGCGTTGGATCTCTCCCTCTTCAACCATCCCCTTCGGCTAACCCACGCTATAGCATGGCGCCATTGCCCGCCTTTTGGTCCAATCCCCTCAAATACTGCCGGTGGGCAGCCCGTGAGCATCCTGGCTACTTCTGGTCCGTCATCATCGGCGGCGCCGGCCCGGTGGGCATGGCTGTCGTTCCCCCTATTCGACATTACTTCGGCGACATAGACCCTCCGCCCTGTCCTCGAACTTATCCTAGTATGGGCGTCCCCAAACTAGACTGAGTTGCAATATGCAAGTGATTCTACGGTAACGGCTAACTCAGCTTTCTACGCCCAGTGCCCACCGGTCCTCGAAAGAAGTTGACAGGCTACGATGATTAGACCGCATGCAGCGTGGAGAGCATATCTCCACCGCAGAAGCACTTAGCCTGCACTATGAGTTTCGAGGATGGTCGGGAGAACAAGGGCCCAAGATACAGAAGCTATGTCCTGGCACAGATAAGGCTACAGGCTCAGGACTTCGAACGGCCCTCGTACCATGGATACAACCCGTGTACAACAGGCCACACCAGATACTGCTATCAATTATGTCCATAGAAGCCGGCTGTTCGATTCTACCACTCTGAAAAAGTCGCAATAGCGGATACTCCCCTTAAAGTGCCGCCTATCAATCCCAGTCATTCGCCTCTGTCCACGAACCATTGAGTCGCCCGGCCGAGTCGGCCTTGAGCCGTTGATGCCCAAGTTTACCAAACGAGGTTTATCTGTCTGCGCGCCCTAAATTCCATTCGTACTGCAGATGGTCAGCTCCGTTATCGTGATTTCGGACAGGGCTTTATCTTTCTGTACTCACCACACGACCGTCATCGTCTCCAGTATACACACAGGTGGGCATCGGTGTGATGCAAGTAATGCCGACCTCTGGAATAGTTTTCTTGTCTCGTCTGCCGTCGGTATGATCGAGCCTGCGCAAAAGCTCTAGTGACCACTTGCCTCCTAGTACGCTCTTGCGCCAAACGTTGACTCGCCCTCTGCTATGCCCCGTGAAGATCAGGTAGTTCTCTAACCACTCATTTCCAGCGCCCTCGTAAAAGGCGCATGAGTGGACGTGGTCATCCTGCTCTACACACACATTTTGGTCCAGAATTAACGACCCGTTCAGCGAATATAAGACGACGTTCGGCCCCGAACACAGCATGACCTCTCCAGAGATATCGTTGATACGCGCGCATTCCACTCGCCGAACCAAGGGTAGCTTGCGAATGAATGAGAGTTGGTTGAGGTCCCACAAGAACGCTTGTCCGTCTGAGGAAGCTGTGACGAATGTACTGAAGGCCTTGCTCACTGCCATCGCTGTCACAGGTTTTTTGTGCCCGAAGACGCTGGATCTAGGCATCAATTCCACCTGCTTTCCGGGCGCCGTACGCACCGAGTACACCGACACCACACAATCTTCGCCCGCAACGATGAGAGTCTTCGAGCTGGTGAAACACACGCATGAAATTCGTCCAATGTGGAGGTTTTCAAAGAGGCCAGCCGGCTACTTTTCATCAGTCACTTTGCACAGGCCAAGACACAGTAGAGGATTTCAAGCTTCTCACCTTTCCGCTGTCGCTAAAAAAGAAGCGAAGGCTGCTATCGGCATATCCCCATGCCAGGTACTTGTCGTAGGGAGGGAAGTTGATGCGGAGAGGAGACGCGCACAGGAGTCGATCGGTTTTGGGGCAATAAGCAAGCGATGCAACCCGATCATGGCTCTCTGTTCCTAATTAGACGGAGTATCCCACAGGGTCATGGCAGACGGCGCTGACCTAGTATTGGATTGCCCATGCAATTTAGGGAAAAAATGCTATTGTCAAGCCTTTTGACCGGGCATCGCATGAACTCTCGAGCCAAGTGCGGTTTGGTGAAGACCTGATGCGGAGTTTGACCAAAGTTATGGATAACACCTGCCGTTATAGCTCTCTCGTTGGTGTCCGTCATGCGATCCAGGTCGCTTGCGCCCGCGTACGACAGGTGATGGAACACATTGAGATTCTCGACAGCCGCATCGCCACTCTGCTTATAGCCAAACACGAGATCTATCCAGTGATGCAAATTCTTGCTGACGTAGGGAGATTCTAATGCTTCGCGATGCTTTGCGATGAAAATTTTCGGGTCACCTTTAGCCCATGGCGGCAGGTTCACGTTATCCACCTTTGCGCCGTTGCTTTGACGGTACCCAAAGTCATAGCCGTTGATATTCATCAAAAACTCGGGAAGACAAAAGAATTCGGGGATGAGCTCCCTCACATCAGTCTTGTTCCTACTCGATGCTGATGCCCAGGCATCCCCGACAGACTGGAAAAGGCGATCCGCATGGTCGAAGCTGTTGCCTTGGACAAGTAGATAAGACTGCACAAAAGGCGGAAGGCGAATCAGGTAGGATGACACAATCATGGCGGAAGAATAATTGGTGCCATAATGAAATGGCGTTTGGCCGATTTCTCGCAGTGCATGGTACGTCTCCATAAAACCAGAGACACGGCCTTGGGTTTGTGCTCCCATCGGCTTGGAGAGTTCACGGAAAGTTGCCGGGTCTTCCAAATCCAGATCCTCGCTCGTGTAGTCAGCAAGAACCCAGGGGAATACGGGATATTGCGTCAGATCGTTGAATGTTCTCCCAGCCATAGTGTTGACAATCATGAGATAGTGAAAGTTTGATAGTTCGCCTCTTTGCCATCGCTTCGTCGCTTGGTTCCAGGAAGCTGGGTTGAACAGGGTACCAAGTCTGGAGCTCAGGCCTGCTCCAAAGCTCTGAGAAAAATCATCCGCTGTTTTCAAAAATTCTAGCCTCCAGGCATCCTCTGGATTTGGAAGGGCAGTTGGAGTGCTCGTATGGTGCGCTTTGTTGAGCATCTTAGTGAATAGTTCGTCTCTCATCGAAGCGCTGATTGTTGTCAGGAGATAGCTGCATCCATCTGTGAAAAATATCTCGATAGCGACGTCTCGGAATAGAAAGCGTCTCTTGGAGACGCTGATAACATCATGCCATTTCCAATGTCTTGTCTCCTGATCTCTACCTCCAGAATTCTGCCGTCTCTCCAATGTCTTGGTCCCAGTGACGACCATCGTGAAAGGGTCACGCTCCTCAGGTGGCGCCTGCCATACATTGACGATATCTCCGTTTGCACACTGAAAAACGCTATCCATGATATACAAGGAGTCCTTGCCCACAATGAGTAGGCCTTCGCAAGCCTCGAGGCCGGTAATGCGAGACATGTTGTAGGTAGCCTGTACTTGGTCTCCATGCTCGAGCCGTCGCATGACTTTCCGATTCTTATCCTCGAAGTTATCGTCTCCCTCTATGTGCTCGTTTGGATCATCAACAAATTCGAAATCATCTTCCATGTTTCCACTTGATTCTATTTGTTCTGCTGACGTTGCGGGCTCCTTCTTGGAAGGCGATGTATCCTTTTTGCCGTCTAGGGTGGCAGATGGCATCTGCAGCTCTGGTGGGCCGCTCAGGGAAGCACTCGAGTCTGCATGGGAGCGCATACCTGTCCCTTTTCGTTTGGGTTGATACTTCTGTTCGGTCGTCGATGTGTCCGGCAGGAGACGCAGCCGCATCCTGTTTCGTCCCTCTGTGCGGTCCAGTTTCCATTTAGGCGGGGTCGACTCGCTGAAAACCGCATCCGGCCGCCTGAGATCCCGCTCCATTTTGCTGTAGGCTGCTGTTAGAAATGACAGGTCGTCTTGTTGATCCTGCAAGAGGCGCTGATACTTGAAATATTCTGTGTGGAATATACTCTTCATCCATGCACTGTTGCCTATTTCGTGATTGAGCAGAATATTTTCTGTCTTGACCGCTTCCAAGTGCCAGGCTTTGAGCCGCTCTTGGCGTTTTGACCGACGGCTTTTCGCGGTCTCGAAAGTCTTCTGGTTTTCCATTCTGACAAAATCTTCCCAGGTTTTAGCCATGCTACCAAGGAAAAGCCCGTCTAGAGACGGACGATGTTGATCTACCCAGATAACAAAAGTCTCTCCGTCCACTTCGGTCAGCTTCTGGAACTCTTTCGAGAGTTTTTTTTTGGTCCGGGTCCATGCAAGACCGAATCATGGAGATGCACTCTTCAGGTTTCTGCACAAGAACGATGCGCAAGAAATTGGCGACAGCGACACGCACGAGTGGTTTTTCGTCGATGAGCTTCGTATAGAGCTGGTACCAGAACAGCTTCAAATATTCGTCTCCGAGCGAGAAACATTCCAGAATAGACATTTGCCAGTAAGCGAGTTTGTTCATGAAGCGCATCGCCTCTGTCTCTGTGATCCTTGGGTTGTCCAGATCAGAAAGCTTGAGCAGTATGACCCTTAGAAAGCAGCTGTATATGACGACAACGGCTTGGCTACATAAGCGCACTATTTTGAGTTGCGAAATTTCGGGTCTTTGTAGCAGCTCCAGTAACATTCCGTTGAAGTCAACCAGGATCTCCGCTCCATCAATGAACCAGCCTTCAAAAACGGCCTCAGATATGTGTAAACAAAGCCTGGACAAATTTATGAGAACACGTGGTTCGAATATTATCTTTTCATTTTCACGGACTTTGGCTGACGCTTCGCTGAGAACCATTCGAAGAATGTGAGACTCCGTGTATGCTTGGTGTTCCTGAAATCCTGGCGGCATTTTGCTGAAGATGTCAAATCCTGCAAAATCTTTGCGCGAGAAGACTTGATCCATAAAGACACCGACCAGCAACTTGAATATGTTCTCCGCAAGCGTGACTCCATTGTCTTCTTTCGGTAAGGCATGCGCATACGCCGGTGAAGGGTTGGCCGAGACAGATCCTTCGGCTTCTGGTGCGATGAGAATAAAAGAAGACGCTCGCCGAAGTGATGTACCCTTAGGAGGTGTCGCGTGTGGCAAGGTTAAAGCAATATCAATCATCCTTGTTCGCAAAATTAGAGCATCGGTAGTCACTCCTCCAATGGGCTTGATTATTACATCATTTCCATCGAACGTGAGAGCTGAATCACGAGAATTCAGCTCAATGTCGGGCGTGACAGCGTCTGTTCCTACAATGGCAGGATATAGCGCCAGTAGTAGCCCACGCACCCATTCAGATGACAATGTGAAGTCACGAAACCTGGGTGATCGCAATTGCAGATCGTGTAGGAATCGACTGGCGGTTCTCAAAACATCACCACGGCTTACCATGCCCTTTAGCGCTTTGAAGCAGTTTCGGGTTAGCCGGGTAGATTTCCATACATCATATGTATACGAAAACTTACATTCCAAGTCTATGGCTTGACCCAAGTCCGTAGATATTCCTCGATTTTCAGTGCCAAGCTGATGTGTAAGTGTTGTGGTGACAATCGTCGAACTTCCTTTTGTGGGCGACTCAGAATCTTCTTGATGCCGCAAAATCTCCTTCAGGCCCTGTTGAAGCAACGATGTGATAATCACGAGACTCTCGGGACGTGCCACTCTCTTTTACCGAACAATTCAAAGAGGCCGTCTCTGGTAAAATCACGATCAAAATCGACGTCGGCGACATCATATCCGAAAAGTATGCTGAAGCAAATCGTCCAAAGCATGGGACTATCCCAAAACTTCCTAAGTCGATTCGCCATGATTGTGAAACCTCCGGAATTTACCGTAAATTTTGAAGTGTAAGTCGACCCATGAGCCACGAGGAGTCTAGCGAGAATTTTGCACCCTGGCAGGACCACCGCTGGGTCGTCATCTGCTAGCAGGTAGAGTAGCCACTATCTAATCAGAACGGGAGCTTTGTCAATCGTGTCATCGCTTTCATTTACCTTATTGGTTACTGTCCTGGCAAACTTTTTGATGTCGTTAAAACTGTTCTTCTCGCAAAGAACGCAGGTATACATCTGCAGCACACGTATGCCGAGCTGTCTATCTGATAGTTTATTTCCGATTGAAGGGCTTTGCGCTCTACTACCTTCCCAGGTGACTCGGTTTCCGATTCCGAGAAAGTTCGATCGAGAGGTAGCAGAAAGCGACTTGGACGTTCGTGATCCAGGTAAAGGGAGTGTATGAAATGCGTAAGTGATAAACAAGGACATCGAACGCATAACTTCTTGGCTCGGATTTGTCTTGACAAGTGCTTTAAGAGCCCGCATGAATTGATTTAAAGCCCCTTCCAAGATCCCTTCTCCTTTGATAGCATCAAGCAATCGCTTTACGATTCCTAGACGGCAGGTGTAAGTCAGAATGTCCTGAGTTTCGAGGGCCAGAACTTACGCATTCGAATCAATTGCCTGCTATTAAAATCGTGGTGTTTACTGTTGACTGCAAATGTCACAAACTGCATGTAAAAAAGTTCCTGTGTCCGTTGTGAGGATCGTCGCCAGATGTCCAGATCGATAAGGAGGATTCGGTAGGCTAAAGGGTTGACGATAAAAGATTTGATGGGATCTAGGTGATTATAGCCCACAAAGTCCAATACCAGGTTCAAAACACGGAACGTGAGGCTATCACGGTCTTCATTGGGTACGGGCAGTCGTGAGATGGAAACATCGCCCACCGTTTGGCTCCCGTGTCCAATCTTGAAACGAAGGATCATTCCCAGTATACCGTAGCCGTTGTCTCTTTCCATAGCCTCACTGTTGCGCCAGCTTCTCCGAATGCAATGAAACATTATTTCGATGGTACGGATGATCTCTTCGGCCGTGCAAGCTTTCTCCAGTAGCTTGAGCGCCAAGGGTGTGAATCCGGCAAGGCACCAAAGATTTTCGTCCAGGTACGATGGTACGGCGACAATAGGGTTTCCACGGAGAGACGCAATTCCGTGAGTACTGAGTAGAGCATCTGGAAGGCTCGAGATGGCGCAATTTACAGCAAGAGGGGCACCATCCTGGTTGGACTTGTGGAAGAGACTACGTACGGACGAGCGAGGAAGGCAGCACAGTACGCCATTCTCGAGAAACTGCACGTGCTCGGGGAAGGTTGCGGATGGGAGGATGCTGAGGAGTATTTTCGACTCTGGGAGGAGAAAGCTTGCTTTCTCACGAACAACTCGCAGTATATCTGAATTTTCGTCTTTTCCGGGATGTATGATCTCATTGCGAAGCCCTAGGGAAGTGGACGCCTCGTAGGTCTGAAAACCTCCGAGACTATCTTGAAAATTGCCTTGATATCGTGGGCCAAGGCCATAGTGGACGGCCAGGAAGTCATCTCCGATAGCATCCTCATAGAGGTGGGCCGACGCGAGCGACCACTGGGAAGTAACAGCGCCAGCGCCGGTCTGGCTGGAAAAATAACAAGGAGTACCAAGAAATGCCTGCACCGGATTCGTCTTATTGTGACCCGAGTTGAAAGACGCGAAGCTCTCGTTGCTGCCGTTGAGAAGCGGCGGCGTAATGGGATAATTACAACGAATCTGCTCGGCGAATTCTCCATTGACATATAAGTACGCTTTACTCGCAGATTTCGCCTTTGACTTCCTGTGAACGACAGCAATGTGGTACCATGCTTTCTCACAGAACACCATAGACTTGAATCTCACGCTCGGTTTGCTTGAGAAGACGGACGTCTGCAATATGAAGTTGTGCGTGTCCTTTTCAAGGTACATGAGAACGAAACATGTTTGGGTAACGTCGAAAACGCCGAAAATTGTTGTGTGGGCGGTCGGGTCGAATTTTTCAATGCGAATCCATGCAGTAAATGTGTAGCCTGCAGTCGACTGTGGAGGGAATACACGACCGAGGCTTGGAAGCTCGAGAGATGAATGTCCATGGAGGGAGAGATCAAATTGGAAGAAAGGCGGTCCAGTATGTTCGTACATCATTTCGAGGCAGAAATCGAAGGCTCCGGGTTCGGAAGCCGACAGCAAAAACTGAGTATCTGCCGGCCGATTCACACCGAGAATCATGAGCAGTTTACAGATTTTTAACAGCCTCTGTCGCTCGGGCTCTGCGACCCAAGAGCCGTGTTGGAAGGCCACCCGGAGAAGCTGGGACAGAGCGCCGGTGGAATGAACGGCAGCACAGTTATAGAAAGTCAGCGAGGCTGCACGCAGGATTATCTCCAAGACAAGCACCGAACTGGGATTTGCAGGCGACCCATGTGGTCGTGGAATGGCCGTCCAGAAGCTGATCACAGCTCTGAGAATTTCGGGAAACCGTATCAACGTTCTTAAATCTAACACCTTCCTAACACCGGGGCCGATATCTTCGATGGAGCGTTCAAGAATACAATCCCACTGCTCATTATTTTCATCCGCATAATTGGAGCTTCCTTTCGTGTGCGGTCGAAGTGCCTGGGCAATAGATTGGCAGAGACGATCCACGCCGTCATTATTCAGTGAAAATGAAAGCAACTTGCCAAAGACATGACAACTGATCCAAGGATCAGGCTCAGCACCACCAAGGCCGATGCTGGCGATGGTTTGCTCGAGGGCCTCCCACCCACCTCCTTCAACCTTGAAGCGGAAGAAGCGCCGGTTTCCCGAATGGTCCTTAAGAGCGGCTGATATGACATCGAGGCAAGCTTTGAGTACCCTGAACAAGGAAAGAATTTCCGACTCGGTCCTTTTATGCGGGTCGTGGTAGCCCGAAAAGCATCGAAGAACATCCAACACTGACTGGAAGCCGCAAGCCCGGCGGAAGTCGTCTTGGAGAACAGATGGCGTTGATGAAGCTACGTATTTGGAGATCGTCCCAAGGGTCTTTAAAAGACCACCAGCTTGGGGGTACCCATGGACATCAAGCACGGAAGCATTGTCGGCCAGGTCATCGAGCAAGCCACATAGGATCTCAAACGACTGGGAAGTTGGTTGGCTCGAGGTCGAGGTCGAAGACCGATATCGTCGAGGGTAAGAGGTCATGATCTTGATCTATTCTCTGTGATCATTCCAGAAGCCTTCGGTTCCCGAGCCCGTCAAGGTTTCAGGTTGTCGCGGCGCGATCCCAGCATCAATTACTGTAGGTTCCGGGCTGCAGCGCGGGGTTCGTAGAGTTGCGGTGAAAGGATTGAGGAAGGTACCAGCTAATCGAGTCACTTCTGGGGTCGTCACGCTCGAAAAAACTAGCAGTTGCTATCGGCGTTGGTGCGGCTTCCATGGGTTTTTGACCAAAGCGAAATGAATCAACACGAGGGCGGCAACAACGATAGGATTCATCAGCCTTGCCTGGCGCCTACGTAAGGGAGAGCGTGGCTGAAATACGGCACAGGTGTGGCGGGATCTAAGGTATGAACTAGTGTTCGTTCCGTCAAATGCCCTATTTTATTACCTACCCTAAGCCAGAGCGAGTTTTACGACCTGTGCCGGCCTGTATCTCGCTTTTCAACGGCGAGAGAGATGATCAGCCCGAGTAAAAAAGTCAACCGAGATCCAACGTATTGAATCGGACACCTTTTAAGGCCCGGCTCCACCAAGTCGATGCGCGGCGGAAATTGGACAGGTTTCTTGCTCCACGTGTTATCGTAGCACAGCCTCGAATCTTTGAAGACGAAAAACGTGGCCACCGCACCGAAAGACAGGTAGCTTCTGCCAAGAACAAGATTCGCATGATCCCTTCGTACAGTATGATGACATGTCTAGAACGGGCGGATGGAGACAGGCGCGCCTGCACAGCTGCTCTTATGGTATTCCGACCTGATAACAGCGTCCATGGATCCTTAACAAAAAGGATCATGCGATCATAAAAATTCCTAAGACCACGTCCGCAGCTGGCACAAGACAGAGGCGTGGGTGAGGAACGTATTGCGAGATGAACAGCTGGTGGACTACATGGGGCGCAGGGCTGCAGGACAGTTGCACCAAAGTTGAACAGTTTTGAACTCTGTGGATGTAAGAGGACTTGCAACTATTCCTGCAATTAGCTTGAGTAAATACCTCAATCAGCCTCTCCTACATTCGATGCAAGTGACGAAGCATCAAAGTGATGAAGCAACCGGTAATTAGCTAGTCGCCGTCGTGCCGAACCCAGAGGATCCTTGTGTATTGGTTGCGAGGTATATTTAGAGGAATCAACGATCCTGCAGGCGCCAGCTCATCTTGCGACGCATTCTCCGAGGCTAAGAGACGATGCCGCTCGCGATGCCACCCTCCCTTTAAGGTGCCCGTAGATCGTATCTCCCAAATTGATGGCACCCTCACCTCTTATAACGCGTTATCTAGATCATCAAAGGAACACAAGCCCAGTGGCAGCGGCTCAAGAACCGATTTACAATCACCAGGTGTAAGAAGCAAGGCTGGTCATGTGCTTTGCGTGTCATACGACTGCAAGCCATGAGTTGTCGCACAACAAGAACGTGTGCGCGTTCTTACAAGCAGCCAATCCGGGCACCAGCTTCATTTCCTTTTAGATCTTCGATGTGCTGTTTATATATTTATTGAATATTTTCTCAAAAATCATGTGGACTTCCTCAATAACCCGCTCTTCAGATGACTTTTTTCCCCTCTTGACGGCCTTCGTGGATGCCCTCCTCGTTTCTGAGTGATTCCGTCATCAGACTAGGAGTTAATTTTGAGAAACAGGACTGAATAAAAAACTGCACCACTGCCTGAAAGAATTGCCGGCAATCTCAAGCTGGTTACTCTCGACCGGAAACCCGGTATGCTCTACCCACTGTATAATCTGAGGTTTGGCACAGCGACTGTGAGAGGACATACTAAGCACGGTTGAGGCTCGTGACTATGGTCCAATACAGCCCATTACTTTGCCTTGAAGGAGGAAAGAGGCTATCGTCTCAGGAAGGAGTTACATTTTTAAACATGCTCTTACCTACCTGATGGCTCCACAAATCCACTGGCCTCGCCAGTTTAATCCAGTAGTCTGCCCTGCCATTGTTGAATTGACTTTCCCTCGAGCTCGGCCAATATTTTCTAAACTTGTTGGTGACTGTATGGCAATAATGGCCAACTAGGGTCACATTCTGGGTCATGTATAATCGCGTAAGGAGAGGTGATCAAGGCGGTAGTATGATTATTGCATAAATACAATCGTTTCAAAACCCAAATGGTGGAGAAGAACCGAAAGAGCAAGGAAATCGCCAGAGTAGAGGTCGTAAGCCGATGGATGAGAGCAGGATTTGGCGATGTGGTGTATGCGTAAATTAAGGACTGGAATAAATTCTGGGAAGCCACCGGTTGACGATCCCGGTTGGACCGGATTAGTCAGAAGAACGATTCGCCTCGCCCCTGACGCGATCAAGGATCAATGCGGTAATTGAGATCGGCCACTGGCAACAAAGGGGACCAGGATAGTTAAAAGGTCCGTAGGTTCACACGTGGTGAGAGAGGAGGGGAGGAGGGAGATAGACGCAATCAAGGATTTAAGATTCACAACAAAAAGGGAGTCTTTGAATCATGCGTCGACCTATTAGCTACTTCAAGATTGAACTTGAATTTGGCTGATAGCTATTGACCCATTCGGCATACCACGGTTCCGTGGTATCCCGACAAGGACATATCGCGCAGACTTGTCGGATTGATGTAGAGGTACTTAATGAACAAGCGGCAATGAGAATAAGTCGATTTCTCCATTCTAATTGTTTGTTTGTATGATCGTTCCGACAAGGTGATGAGTGGTGGCTAACTCGCTATGCTGGCCAGCTCGCTATGCACCTACGTTACCCATGCCGCCTTATTTTGCTTGATGTATTGCACATTGCGCGGGCCTTATGTGTCAAAGTTGAAAAGTAGGTGGTGAACGAGGAAGTTTGCGTCGCATGGAACATATTTTTCTCGGTCAGATCAAGTGAGAGCCGCCGGTTCGATATTTATTATTATCTGATTTTACCAGTCACATGGGAACCAAGAGAATACCTTCATCAGTCTCCTCTGAATCAGATGAACCTTTTTATATCAACTTTCTAAACCACATTGACAAGTCGTTTCTTCCACACCATCGGTCACGAACCGCTTTCTTGCGCCAGAACTTCTTGTCTTTTCCTTTCCCATTTTTTCTTAACCTATCCTCGAGCAAGTATCTGAAAACTATTCCACTCCCAACAAGAGGAATTACGAGCCTTATGAAGTCATACGTCATATACGAAACATCATACAACATCGCAGGGCTCGTCTGAATGGTGAATGCTATCGTCCTCACTGTCGCTCCAGTCCTCGCTTTCGAGCCCTTCTCCGTCAATAAAGAGCGTACCAACCCAGCCTATAAGGGCCAAGCCGCCAAAAATGCTCCAAGCGACGGTCTCACCTTTAGACTGTACCTTCAAGGAAAAAGTGAAGAGGCCGCCAGAAGCGAAAGGGCCGAAGCTGCGGCCCAGGGCGAAGAGTGTCTGTGCCACCTCATTGAGGGTACCCAAGTTGGCGCGAGACGGAGTAGAGTTCGTGATCTACATACACACACACGCGGAAAACAAAAAAGCCACCGCGACAATCAGTAAAAACACTGGGTTCAAAAATCGAGCTTAAGATTGTTGGGAGAGGTAAGGTCAAGAAAAGAATGTAAGGGGGGTGAGAGTTGTGCGGTTGAAGAGGTCGCGCCAAATAGACGGCTTGGCGTTCAGAGATGATCTAATGTCAGGAGATGAGCTTTAATTGCAAACGCTGTCACTGTTGGCGTTGTCGGGAGAGCATGAAGACAAAGGGGAGGAGGTCGAGGAAGAAGTAGAGCAGGTGGGAGAGAGTAAGGGTTGCCGCTGAGTACGTTGCTGGCTTTCTACTTGTCCGTTATCAAGCCATCGTACACTACAAGAACTCCTGCGGTTTGCAGAGAAGTGTGTCTTTTCACGCAACCAGCAGGACAAGCGCGCAATCCAGAGGAGCTTCCACGGCCCAGCGTCTGATCCGTCATCCATTGTCTCTTCGAACCAAATTTCGATGACAATGACACTAACGGCCAGAAAAGCAGCGACAAAAACATTTGGAGCAAGATATGGGTATTGAATGCCGTCTATGCGGCCGACGAGGAGACCACCGAGGTCCGGACCGGAGATCGCTCCAAGCGAGTAAATAATAGGCAGGAAAGTGAAGGCTTTGCTTTGATTGGATCGGTCAGTCAGCTCGCCGAGAACCGATGGCACGCAGGCAGCGTTGCCATTTAGCAACCCCATGGCGACATGGGCAACGACGGCATGCCAATAGCGGCGGCAGAAGCCAAAGACAGTGAAGCAGGCGACTAGACAGCTTGTTCCTGCGAGAAGTATGGGTTTGCGACCAACCAGATCCGAGGCATAGCCCCAAAGAAAGTTGGTAGACAGCTGTGCGAGAGCAAAAGCGCTGGCGAGTATGCCCACATATAACCCATTCCGATCCAGTGGTATCCCCGGCATCGACGCCACCATTTTCGGAAGGTAGGGAGATATGGAGTTCAAGGCAGTCTATTCGGATAGGGAAAGAAACGCAAGGA
Source organism: Nilaparvata lugens yeast-like symbiont (assembly GCA_000758425.1). Taxonomy (NCBI): domain Eukaryota; kingdom Fungi; phylum Ascomycota; species Nilaparvata lugens yeast-like symbiont. The sequence continues at coordinate 52,163 of KN173787.1, read as the reverse complement.
GTAGTAGCTGCCGCACGGGCAATATTGTTATTCGGCAACGGTGATTCTGGCTCTCATTGCTGTCGCTGTCTTGTTCAAGATGGGAGCCAGAGTCTGAGCCGCAGCGCTGGTAACGCAGCATAGACACACGGCGAATACCAGCCAAGGTCGGTATTGGGGCGTCGGCATAGAACGAGCCGGCCGAAAATGTGCGGGAAGCGATGCTGGGACCGGGCCGTCGACGACTGGCAGAGCGATCCCCGTCCGTCTGGCCCTGGGTCATGGTGTTTATTTTTGCTCTTCGCTCTAGTGCAAATCAGATCTTGTTCTTTATGTCTCCTCCAGTCGCTGCGTCTTCGTGTGCTTCTTGGTAGAAGGCTCCAGCCTATCGGTTGGTTCAGCACGGACCTGCGAATGTTTGTGCGTGCGAGTGTAGCTACCACCACGCTTCTTTGAAAGCGATTCTAACAGGTGAAACGAAGCACGGACAGGCATACATGCCGCGAATCTATTTTGAATCGTAAAAAGCGAAAGACGCGAATATCTATGGTGAGTTGCCTAAAGCAACCTAATATTAGAAGAAAAAGAAGAGAGGAAGGGGGATGGGTTTGGTAGAAGCAAGTTCGCTGGAATGAAAACGGTGACGACGTCATTGGCTTCATTTCCGCATCGGACTAACTGAGGTTTCTAGTGATCTTATTGGATAGCACCTGATGTAGGCATGCCAAAAGTGCCCCATTTGCGGAGTTTCACTGTGCATACATTTCGGAGCGGACAAGGTTGGGGATCTCCATCAACACACAAATCTTGTCATGACGCTACAGCAAGCAGCTCAACGCTCTTGATGTTTGACCTGACGACTAAGATCCGGGTGAATCAATCAATCTAATTAACTAACCTCAGCTCTTAGATAAATGGATTGCTCATCCTCTGCGGGCCAGCGATCTGACTGACGATATAACTCTTTTGTTTCAGCATAAGTCTCTACCGAGCTATTGATTCGTCGACCGAAGCTGTGATATTGACCATAAATAGAAGACAGCTTGCCTTTGAAAGGGAAGTTCAATAAAATAATTCCGCTTCTCGCCGCTCGACCTTCTGATCGGGCAACGCCGTTGTCGCGATGAAATGATTGTACGACGTCAAAGTCACCAAATACCTTAAGGGCGAGGGCGGCAGAGTCGGAATTCTGGACTCATCATAACTAGCCCTCGCGGTCTCGATATTACCTGAAAGAAAATTTAGAAGCTCGGCAGCGGCCGCAACGTCGACAGCCGCAATGGGAGGTCAGATCATATAGTCGACTGACAAGTTCTTCCAAATCTTGTCCGGGACTGGAAGCTTCAAGTCATGGTGCTTTTCTCGCCAAATTATTGTACGCCCAGAGGTATCACAGATGCGACAAAAACGCCTCGCTTCCTGGATCTGTCCCGGTCGAAACCAGTGTGGCGAAAGAGCAGCTAAGATACATCTCGTCTCAAGTGTCCAGGCAGCATGGAGTCATGTGTCTGCTGGATCTATACTGTGCATAGGGACTCGCAATCAGGGACCCATATCCGTTCGTGTCATATTGGTAGCCCTTGCTGGTTTACTACGCATCCCGAGATTTGGAGCTTTTGAAAGGTCCCAGCTTAGCTCAAACGCACTATCAATTCCTTCAATTGCGCTCCTGATTTCCCTGTATCGATCATCTTCAGCCTCTGCGCGATCCCGTATTGCTTTCAGTATCTCGTCCTTGAAACAAGGGCTACCACTCTGCATTTCATTCAACAGCTGTACCTATGTTCCGGTATCAACGTTATCAAAAGTCAATCAAATCAGCTTCGACCTCAAATTTTATTTGATTATCAGCTTCCAACATGAAATGGATTTATTTGATTTGATTGGTTCAGCGCTGACTTCAGTTCAAGTCAAGTTTGAGGGTGTAACTTGATTACTTGGAAAAAAATCCCCTGTGAACTTAATTGACTTGAATTGAATAGATATACTTGACGTACTTGATATCTGGGGCCATATTACAATCAAGGGTACCATCATGTCTGCTCTTCATCTAAGCCTTTCTGTTCGTTACCAAGGGCTGACAACATCACCTGCATTGATGGATCCATGACCTAGCCGATTTCGCAGACACTGTATCTCCTCTGTGACCTCTGGACTTAGGCTATGCCTTTGCGAACTCAGTGCTAGCTTCGTGACGCTGAATGTTTTCTCAGGATCGACAGACATGGCAGGAACTGCCATTACGTCGAGGGCAAACTTGCTCAGGCGTGGATATTCTTCTTGATCCTTCCACCACAGAATTGGGTTTACATTTTTTCGTCGTACTGGTCCTTGCCTCATATGGATTTAAAGTTCATCTCTCTCTATTATGCATCGATCGTAACTTTGCATCCACTGATCAAATTGGCTGGGCTTATCCGATCGCGTCGCTTTCCCGGTCGCATATTTTGTTGGGTCTGTCTTCTCTGTCGGAAGACATTGTTGTTCGAATAAGTCGCGAACATTGTTCTTTGCGTCTCGTAGCCATACTAACTGCTCGCGACTTGTCTATAATTTGGCTCAAGTTATGACACGTTCCAGTGCGGATGAAGAATCACAGCAGCTGAATAAAATGAAAACTGGCCAAGTAGATTGTAATAGTCGTCAAGCTTCGACCAACAGTCTTTGATAGATATTTGTATGCAGCGAAGGTGATCGTCATCGAGACTCTTGGTTCGCAAATATGCACCTGTGTATTCGTAACGAATGTGCTCTGGCAAATCTTTTTCACGTCCACGCTCTGGATTGTTTCGCGGCTCACTATGTCCTGCCAAATCTATCAGCGTTGTATCGTAAGACGAGTGCGGAAAGTCGTACTTGAGGTTGAAGAGGTCCGGGTATTCCGTGCTTCATCGGCCGCACCACCATCAGGTGGCGTGAAAGCCAGCTTTTGCTCCTCGTAAAAGTTGAGCAAGTATTCCATTCCAATCATCACTTTCCACAAGGCGCCATGATGTCCCTCCTTAGCCCAACCTTGGCATCGTATGGTAATCTCGTAAAGTAGCTTCAGTGGACTTTATATCTCCGCCAAGAGAAGCCAGTCCTCAGGCGCGAGATGATCTTGTACGGGCACACGCTGTCGCGGCTCGGCTGACTTCGATTTGAAATGCGCTATGAAAAGGTCGATCTGGTCGTGTTTGCGAATAGTACGCTGGATCATCAAAAAAAGTTGAATTCCATCTGGTCTTGTTATTCTTCATCAGCTCAAGATTGATGGCCGCTCGCTCTTCCTCAAAGAGTCGGTAATCGTCCTCGTCGCGCCGGCTGCATGCCAGAGACTTCATCAACTCGCCTCGTTGTGGAGAAGCCCTGACAAGAACGATGTTGTGCAACTTGCCTATTGCTCCTCTTTTCCGCCAAATTCGAAGCTCGCGCCCTTCAACCTAGAATGCCGCTTCAGTGAAAGCTTCTCGCTCAAACGAGTCAGGATCTTTTCCCCAGGGAAAAGTTCGAGCTGCGAGATTGATGATGTGCCCAAAGCATCGTGTTCGGTGGATTATGGCATTCTCCTCGGTCATGGCAGGAGACAGTCGACGATAGAGGCTCGCCGGGCATGTGTCATTTGATGAGACATTATCGCAGAAGCCCGCGCCAATCCGACCTCGTATCCCGTACTCGCCGAATATTCCATCTATCGTATTTTCTTGGTTATCTCCAGAATGGGCTCCCCATACACGACGTAGAGCAAGGAGACGCGATTGTACTTGATAAGAGGCGTCGAGGTAGTGAGCATGGAGGCCGAGGAAGGCGTAACAATTTGGGAAAATCCACATGCCAAAACTAACGCTAATTTTCGTCACTGCCTTCTCCAGTTGTTTGGATATTGTTCTCTTCTTCACCTCGAGCACCTTCAGCATAGTCTCACGCACTGACTGTCGGCTCCACGGCACCCCCTTCGCCAATGACGCATCGTGCAGCCCAAGGACTTTACGCAAGTACGGATTCGACGGAGCCGTAAAAGGAAGGTTGGCTGTGAAGATCCAAGCGACTATCAGCTCTTTAACTTTATTGAAATTGGATCTTGCAGTAGAGGCTCCAAGCAGCGTCGTTTTGATGGATGAAGGATGTCAACGCGAGAGTAAATCGTCTACCGCATCGCCCGAGGACTGGTCCATTTGAGTGATCATATGAAATTTAATTAAGTCAGACACTGGTAGGTTGGACGGCCGATTCGTAAGAAAGCCATGTACCTTCGAAAGTGCTCGATCGGCGACATGGTGTTGGATGCGACAAATAACAAGTTCTTCCCTTGCTCATCACATCTCGAACTCACCCAGTAGGTCCGCAAGGTCTGTAAATCAGTACTAATTTCTGTGAGGAAGAACCCGTGCGCTTGAATCCAGCGTCGCCGGCCTTTGCGGTTCTTGTTTGCAATATACTCTTCTGCTATACGTTTCTTGCAGCCGATGAGAACCGCAGGGAGCTCGACGAGCGTCGTTCTCCCGGATTCGATATTAACGGCGGTAGCGTTGAGCTTCTGTGAAAGTAATTTACGACGGCCGCTAAATTCCCTAAAGGAATGTTAGAGATAGCTGCTACGCTACCATAGCGGGCCACTGGCGGGCTGAAGGGTCGCGAACTAAAATCAGCCAAGGAAAGGAGTGACGAGACGAGGTCTCAACTAGATCCTTGTTTTTAGCTGAAACGCGTATCGACTGCACAAGCAAAAAACACGCGGTCTGCGATGCGACTCTTGCTTCGTCCTACCATCTGCGAATGATGCGATGACTGGGAGCCGTCACCGCATACCCTACCAACTTGAGTCGATGAGCTTGGGATGGCCTTACTTACGCGTGCCAGCGGAGTGAAGTCCGGTGACAACCCCACCCTAGACCATATTAGCATTATAGTCACGTCAGTTCAAACCGCAATATCAAATCTTATAAAATAGTCATGAAATAACTGATTATATTTTCGGAAAGCCCCTATCCCGCTCTTTAATACTTCGTATACTAGCCCCCCACATCTTGTATCGCGCGTAAACGACGAGGGAGAGACTGTATTAGACCCCGAAATCTCGCCTGGCCGCCTTGCGAAATAGCTGCCTACGCCTTCTGTATATATTCTTTGAATTCTGCGATATCTGCCTTATTTTTGCGTAGGTTTGACAGTTCTGGGAACATTTCATAAAGCTTGTGCTCGAGAAGGCTCCAAACGTGCTCTGTGGGGGTGAGATCCGGGTTGTAAGGTGGCCAGCCAATCAAGGAGGTTCCGTGAGACAGGAGCCTACCTTTAACCCGGTTTTCTGTGTGGATAGGATCGTTGTCTTGCTGGAAATGACGTGTGCCGTCGCAGCTAGGAAGCAGGTCTTCTTCTAATGCCTGTAAATAGTTGTTTGTAGTGAAACCTCGGTTCCTAGTATCGACGTCTCTCGTCATAATAAAGTCAATTTTGCCACCTACCCAAATGCTTGCCCAGACCATTATTGAGATATCAGGCCGAACGTGAACCTTTGCGTTGACGTATTTGGGATCATAGGCCTCCCAAGAATGCCTCCAGACCCATTGGTCCGGATTTGAGGCACAGTTCTGGACAGAACACTCATCGGAAAACATAGCCTACTCGGACCGCTCGTATAAGTCAAGGCGCTTAATAATTGTACCCTAAACACTCTTAGTCTAACCCTGACCTTCCTGGCTTGACGTGGACGGTTAAAATCGATAACAGAAACTTCCTGAATCCACTGGGTTTGCCGTCTGTTGAGGACCTTAGCGATGCGAGATAGGAATTGACTATTCCTCCCAGGGTTTCACGGACTGGCTATCGTTTCTCGAGACGAGAAGCACCGGACTGGCTACCGTTTCTGATGGAAGAAGCAACGGACTGACTACCGTACCAAAATGTATATTGTGAAATTGAACTGTCAATGATGAAGATCTCTCTCCCTCCTCTTCCTCTACTCTGGCCGAAGGAACGTGACTTTTACATACTTAAGAGAAAGAAGGATTTCCTTCTGTCCAGAAAATCTCCGGGATGCTCGTCCGCTGTCTGGTGTTTACCCCCTCCCCCGGCCTTTATCCCCCTTTTCTTAGCCCCTTCTGTGTCGCCGGGGTCTGTTATTCTGTAACCCTTAGTCGTGAAGTGCATCAGGTTGTGATGGTCTAAGTAGACTTGTACGGTGAGCCGGCCTCCTTCTAAATGACGGCGCTAAAGGCGAAGTCTGACGCGTCGACATCAGAAATAGACCGTGACGTCCGTGTAGGTGGTTCAGGGCGGTCTATTGAAAATCTTGCGGGTCTTCGAAGTTGTCTTCATCCTCCTCGAAAGGAGTGATGAATGACGTGGCCTGAGAGGGGCGAATCCCATCTACGTTCACTTTCTTTGATGCGGGGACGAAGTCGCGTTTCTCGGCTGATCTTCCTCTCTTGACGTCAGATACTCTGGGGGCGGGAGGTAGGCCTTTTCCATCGACGTTCTTGTTTGCGAAGCAGAGTTTGACTTTGTGGTTGTTACGACCACATCTTATGCATATCGCTCCGTTAGCTTTGAACCGGTCAATGTCTCTGTGATCCTTGCCCTGCAAAGCGGTCGTGGCGTTAGCCCGTGGAGAAGGCCTCTTGTTCTGGTCAGAACCTTGGGCTGCTCTCGAGTCGACCGAGGAAGTCATGGTTTGACTTTGATGATAGGTCTGGGTTCTTTCCCACCTCTTCGACTCTTTTGAAGCGGACCAATCTTTCTTAGGCGCGGCTGGATTGATCCTTTTGGTCTCGTAGACTTGCTCAGCTTCCCTCACGCAAACGAGGAAATCCACGTCCCTATCGGGAACGCTGCCGTTGCGTTTACTCGGGGAGTCTGAAAAACGGTCTTCAGAAGCTGGGGGCCACGGATTCGTGCCTGGACTTTGAGATCTTGCAGCCTTGTCAAGTACTGGGTGATGTCCCCCTCATACTTGAGAGCTTTGAGCTTGCGAAGGTTCTTCAGCGGCTCGGTTGGGTCACCGAAGCCTTCTTTTATTACCGCAAAGTAGACGCCCCAGTTGTTCTGCAACAGAAGCGTTGACATGCTCGTGACTCACTGTTGGTGCCAGTCCAGAGCGCGATCAAGAAAGAAAGAAGATACAAGCATCGGCTGCAAATATCCTTCTTAAATGCCCAAAACAATCCAGAGGTAACATGATTGGCTCGTTCTCAAAGGTCTGGTGCTGCCTCCCGTTCGAAGCCTGTGACGATGCGCGTAGTCGTCATTTATCCTTGCGTGTGCCCCCTCCAAAAGTTTGCACTCTAGGATGGAAGTCTTAACCATGGCGCTTGCTCTAGTCATTACCGGCTTTCAGTGCTTTATTGTCGTCATCGTGGTCTTCAGCGTACCAATCTTCAGCTGTGGCTCGTATCCATTCCTGGAAATGGTCATTCCGAATGACCATGCCAATGACAGGAAAAAATAGGGTACATTCATCATGAAAAATGCTTGACACAATCGTGAGACACGATATTGGTTGCCATAGAACAAGAGCCTGAGCTTTTAGTAACAGGGTAACTCCTGTCGCCCCTCTTCACATAGATCAGAGCTGTTAGGCTGTCAGTCGAGGGGCCGCTGGCCGCGGCACCAGCAGTATCCCCCGCTGCATATGATGGAAGGCTTTGGGTCTTGCTGTTTTTATTCGGACGTATCAGGATCCGCTGGTCTTGCAGATTTTCACTGACACTGGTGAGGCAACGGGTGAGGGAACTTGGCCGATTTGCGGACAGCTCCGCTTTTGACCACCTCGGCCAATTGGTGGCGCGTTTCATGGGAAAATTCGTTCCAGTTTGAATTCTCGGCCTCAGCGGCTGAGAAGGCCTCGTCTCGGGCGTTGAATAACCTGAACAGTGTGGGCCGGGCCGGGAGAGCCCGGGGGTCGCGTGAAAGGCAGCTAAGGCGCCTGGAATCTTGGCATTAGCTGCCACAGTGGCAGTCTTTGCGCGATTCTTACGCGTCGCCGCAATTTTTCGTTGTGCTGGTTGAGCTTATCTTGACAATTGCAGCGAGTGACATGAAACGTCTTCCTCACGATCAGGAAGCGTTAGTGCCGGCAGGAGGTACTGGCGAGAAGGCTGACCATTGCGACTGTCTGGCTTTCGCAGTCGACGTCGCACATGTGCAGTGCCACTCCGGGTTGAACGAGGCCGACTTCGCGGCGGACTTTAACATCCCACGCCTGGCCGCCGTCGCTGCCGTCGATGACGGCGGCTAGCCTCATGCCAAAAGCCGGCCGCGCCGGGCTCCGGAAGCTGGGCGAGCAGTCGGGCGAGAAACGGCGGTACCGACACGAACCATAGACGGCGGTCGCTACATCGAAACCCGAGCCGACCTTTGCCTTGGGCTGCACAATGCGCGGCCTGAGCCAAGTTGGGCAGCTGTTTTTTGTCGCCTGCGGTCGATACATCTAACTTGTCCGCCGGAAGGTAGTGTCTGACCAGTGAGGCCGTGACAGTCGTGACGAGCGCCACCGACAACCCCAGGCCCGTTTATGGGCGTCCCGCCATCGGCACGGCAAATTTGGCGAAGCAGGCATGGGCGCTGTCCGACGTCGCCACCGTTTGCGAGTAATAGTCGTTGTCGGCCAGGATGAAGACCCGAGCCGGGTTGATGCTGTGGCCAGCTGAGCGCATTGCGACGTGGTTGATGTACGTTATGGTGTAGCAAAGCGTCGTCTCGACAAAGTTATTGAGCGAGATCTTGGATCCGCTATTCATGTGCAATGCAGCCTTGAATAAGCAGGAGAGGGACGGTGGTCGAGGTAAGGATTAAGGGTGGGGCGACGCAGAGGGCCGAAACATGGTTATGATGATGACCCGCCTGCGAACCGGCGTTCACGCGAGCGAGGATCATTGCCGACAATCAAAGACTAATACTGGGTGTTTACTTACACCTGCAGCTGCGTCACCTTGATGCCGCTGTCGTCCGGGGCTAATGAGCCATAATCTCCACTGTGCCTCGACGAACTGCGGGCTGTCGACAACAATCTCGCTGAGCTGAACGCCCTCGCTCGTGTGAATGGCCCCCGTCACGACATTGGTGTGTGCGCTTAGTCCCAACACGAGTCCTGTGTACCGCCTGTCCAGTACCAGGTAGCCACCCGCGAGGAGCACCTTGCCTCGCGCTGATACGGTGACGGTCGGCTGCCTAACGGGCATTCCGCGACTGAGCTTGCATATACCGCACGATATGAAGAAGGGTCCAGCACGTAAGGAGAGCAAAGAAGCGAGGGAAGATGGCTCTGAGGAGGGGAGAAGACGAGAGCGAGTGACTTAAAGGATCGTCGAGGAGGGAGCGGGGGCGCTTGGCAATGACCGGCCAACGGAGAGAGACGAGCCCGAGACCTCCTCGTCTAAAAATCTCGCTTCGAGAGTTTGCCCACGGAGCTTTTTTAGAGTCAGATGGAGTATCTTCCTGCCAGTTATAAGGATTCGTCGAGCCAGTGCGTATAATCGATGGAGCGAAAATCTTGGTTAACGTTGCACCTTGGCGCAAGACGGTGACGATTTGTTGGGCTCTAACAAATCCCGTCCTTGTATGCAAGCGGGTCTAAATCTATTTTGCGCCTGTGATGCCCTCGTTGAAGCAATACTATGGCAAAGGGAAAGCTGATGGTCACGTGATATATCCCCAGCCCTTTTTTTCCTGGCCGCATTAGAATCGGCCATCAGGCCTTCTTCATAGCAGCTAACGCTTGCTCTCCCGCGACGGGATTTCTGGGAGTTCCCCGTCACCCGGACATCCCCGTCTCGATCAAGCGGCTCTAGTAGCTTTCCATAAAGCTTTGTCATCAACTTTGTTACGTTTCCCTCATGGGATCATAAGGGCTTTCCCTGGCTTTCCAAAGATGTGGAGAATCCCGGTCGGGAGCAAGGCGAAGAGGGAGTGGCGGGAAGCGCCTGGAATCTATACGAGGTGTCCCAGGCTCATAGCTTCATATGGGACCCAACATGGTCTGGAGCCCCGCTGTGCCGAAAAGCGCCAGTTTGTTGAAACCTGGTCCGAGCTGTGGGGTCCCGACATCTGTTGATAGCTGATTAGAAAACGCCAGCACGTCGTATGCTCAATGGAGTGAAAGGACACGTGCCCTACTTGAAGTGGTGGCGTGTCAGCACGACATAAATTGATTAATCGCCATTTATCAAGTCATGGCGCAAAAACGCTTGCTTAGGGCCTTCCTTGCTCTCAAGCAACGAGTCGGTTGACAGACGAAGCAGACGACCGTTGTGAGTCGCCGCTAATACTCCGCAAGACACGGAAAAGGTCCGGGGTGGAGTAGATAGTGCCTCTTGGTTCGGACATGCTGTCGGGGTGGCTGTGCGTGATCCGGATCACGCCCCCGAGTATCTCAGGTATTTTAAGTGCGAGCTGTCGTCTTTCTCGTTAGTTATTGGACCTTATCTTGTACAGTTGGGCGATTCACTGTGGAGTGTGAGATAAACATGGCGGAGTCCCCCGCAAATGCGGAACCGAGAAGACAGCACATATGGCAGAGCCAAGTCCGGAGTAGAGGTACTTGGATACGAGTCTGTATTACAAGATCACTCTCCAGGGCGCCCGTGTTTAGTGTGAGAAAATGCCCAGGTATGTGCGTCAAATGCAGGGATACCTTGATATATGGCTAGGTCTGATACTTGGCCACACGTAGCAAGTCACCAGTCTGCACCAGTTCTTCCTTGACCAGGGAGAACTGTGCGTTATGCAACCCTGATCGCATAGAGTCTCGTGAGCTAGTGGTCGTTCGTTTTGTTCATAGCGACGACATGAGGTACTATTTGCGTCAGGCGTTTCTTGCTTGTGGTGAAGAGGCTTGTTTGGCCTTCTGCTGGGGACTGCTTGGTGGCAGTGCGTCCCTTCGGCATATCCACTGGAGCATGCATGCGAGTCCCTGCGCCTGTTATTTCCATGGGGACAATAGGTACAAGAAATACATGTACGCGCGGCCGAATTCTGCACGGGGCATGCGCTTTGGCCCACGTACCTTGAACCTGAACATTGATAGTGTCTCTGAGCGTGTTCCCTATTCGCCCCCCTTCCGTCTCCAAAACCGAGCCACATCCTCTCGCTCGTCCTCCTCTTCCTCTCTTCAACCCCCTTCACGTCCTTATCACAAAGTCATTCCCCTATCACTCTTCGTCTTTTTTTTTCTGAGTCGTTCAAAATCATCTGCGCGTCCTTCTTCCCACACCTCTGCTTGACACGCTTGCGTCACTGGTAGACGGTCAAGTTGCTCGCAAGCACGCTACCCAGCATGAGGACCACCTTCGCCGCCCTGCCGCTGGCCGCTGCCGCGGTCCATGCTGTTGTGTTCGAGGCCGGCGCCTCCAACAGCCAGCCCGCCTCCAGCAGTTTGTCAGCTCAGTCGGAACCCATTTCCGACTCGTATATCATCAAATTCAAAAATCACGTCGATGACTCATCCGCTTATGAACATCACACCTGGATCACCGAGGTCCAAAATGGGGGCGAACAGAAACGGTTGGAACTTCGCAAGCGTAGCAAGCTGTCGACCAGTACCGACGTGTACACTGGGATGAAGCATACATTCAGGATTGGAGAGGCGTTCCGTGGATACGCCGGTCACTTCCATCCGTCGACCATCGATGAGATCCGTAATCATCCCGATGTGCGTTGATCTGCCATCGATACCAACTGCAAAGCTCACGTCTCTACAGGTTGAATTCGTAGAGGAAGACAGAACGGTCCATGTCATGCAGCCCGTCGAGTCTAAGCCTGCGACAGAAGACTTCTGTGATGGTGAAACGGAGAAATCGGCCCCTTGGGGCCTTGCCCGCATCTCACACCGCGATTCTCTGCACTTTGGCACCTTCAACAAATACCTATTTGCCAAGGAAGGAGGCGAGGGGGTTGACGCCTATGTCATCGACACGGGATGCAATGTGGATCACGTCGACTTCGATGGTCGGGTCAAGTGGGGCAAGACGATTCCTCTTGGCGACGCCGATGAAGATGGGAACGGCCACGGCACCCATTGCTCGGGAACCATTGCTGGCACCAAGTATGGTGTGGCCAAAAAGGCCAATGTCTACGCCGTCAAAGTTCTTCGATCGAACGGCTCTGGCAATATGTCGGACGTGGTCAAAGGTGTCGAATTTGCAGTCAACAGTCATCTTGAACAGGCCAAGGCGGCTAAGGACGGAAAACGCAAGGGCTTCAAGGGCTCCGTTGCCAACATGTCCCTCGGAGGTGGCAAAACATCCGCTCTCGATGCAGCTGTCAATGCGGCTGTGGACGCCGGCATTCACTTTGCTGTCGCTGCCGGCAACGACAACAGCGATGCATGCAAATATTCTCCCGCTGCCGCCTCCAATCCCCTGACCGTCGGCGCCTCCGTCCTGGACGACAGCCGTGCCTACTTTTCCAACTATGGCAAGTGCACCGATATCTTTGCGCCGGGCCTCAATATTTTGTCAACGTGGATCGGCTCCAAGTCCGCAGTCAATGTCATCTCGGGTACATCGATGGCCTCTCCACACATTTGTGGTCTGCTTGCCTACTATTTATCACTACAGCCTGCGGTCGACTCGGAGTTTGCCGTGACGCCTCTGTCCCCCAAGAAGCTCAGGGATGACATCATTTCCATTGCGACCAAGGGCGCCCTGTCTGACATACCCGAGGACACACCCAACAAACTCGCTTGGAATGGTGGTGGTTGCAGTAATTTCACCAAGATCATCGATGCTGGAAGCTACACGTCCAAGGCTCACGCAGCTACTTCAAACAAGGTGCCGAAGGGTGCTCAGAAGCTTGGCAGTGAAACGGAGAAGCTTGCCAAGCTCGTCAGCGGCAAGGTTGAGAAACTAGCCAAGGACGTTGAAGAATACGTCCTGGAGGAGGTAAAAGAGCTACTGGAAGAATTGTAAGAGTACGCCGCAAAGGGCACGAGGGATGCGATGAACAGGATAATAAGGCCCGATGGTCTAGAATATACGTGATTAGTTTTTGGGGTGGGAGACGCATGCGCATCTGGGTTACAGGACTACCGTCATGAGGATTCTTGGCTTGCGCCGGAGACTGAGTGGTTTTTGGAATTTTGTGGACACGGCGCTTCGTGCGCCGTGCTTGTACTCGCACATTCTTGTCCGACAGCCTTGATCGCACTCAGGACGAATACAATTTAGTCTAAAGTCTGATATGGTTCAGAGTCTACCGGCGGTCCTTCGCCGGAGTCTGCATGCTTCGCTACCTGCAGTACGGCCTCGGAGTGCGAGGGAAGTGAGAGAAGAGATGATGGGCGAGGAGCGAGGGAACGACTAGGAGGACCAGCAAGGGAAGGGAAAGGAAGCAACAGCTCTGTCCCTTTCGGCCTCGCGCCGCTCGTTCTTCCTCTCTTGTCCAGACCAAAGCAGAAGACCAAGAAAGACGATGGCAGGCTCTTGCCTGCAGGGCCAGTTGCCGTTCCGACCCAGATGGCCTCTCAGCTTAGACACGATTTGGCTCGGTTCCTGTATGGAGCTGTCATGCAGATTCTAGCCGATTGTTTCTTTGATTACCTGAAAGCCTAGCCAAGCACCTTTAAGACGACGGGCGTTGGCGATGCTACGCCGCAACAGCTCCCGCAACAAACAGAGGCGCCCCTTAAGCCGCAGCAAGTCGACCAACTCCATCTCGTCGCGGACTCTGGTCCGGAACATCGCCAGCACTCAGCCTGCAGCGGCCGAACGCGACGCCCACATCGCCGCCGTGGTATCCTATCGCAGAGCCCACACGTCTGCGGGACAGAGCCGTGACATGTCCATCTTGCCACAAGGCGCGCGAGCCGGATCGCCGGCCACGAAACTGTACGGAGCGGTTAATGGCTGGGCTTCGTCGACGCTGGAACCACTAGTGAGACAGCACAGCGTCTGGTTTGCGGGCCCGCACGCGAGACCGAGGCGGCCGCTGGCCCTCCGAGCAAACCCCGGGTCCCAATTGCCGTCAGGCACGGCGCCTCATGCGCGGGAATAATCTGTCCAAGGTCACAGGCCGCTGGGCTCGTCCGACAGCGGATACCAGCCTTGTCCCGCTGGTGTGGCGGCAGGCCGCGCTCAGCCTCGACAGCCCTTGTTACTCGAGAGCCGTCGAGGATGGATGACGTCGTCGCTCGGGAGGCTGCGCAAGTCAAGATCCATGGTCACTCACTCACCAACATGGGCTCCGAGCTTTCATGCCGGCGACGACGCCAATCAGCGGCTCAAGAGCTGGCTTTGTGATCCCGGGCATGCCTCGGTAGACAAGGAGAATGTTGCGACGGCAGGCGTTGCGCCTTGCACCCTCCGAACCCACAAGTCCATGAGTGTCGTCCGAGGTCGTCATGACGTCTCCGCGCAGCAGTGCGGCGATCCTCATGACGTCCGCAGTTACGCGACGTCGTCAACATCAGCTCCCTCTCGGCCCAGTCATCAGCCCCAGGGAAGCTCGGGAGGGTTTCCCAGGTCCTTGCGAGACAGCAGCAACGGAAGTGCCGCGCCCTCGTCGGTCTTTTCCGGTCATTCCATTGTGGCGTCGAAGCGGACCGCCTTGTGAGCCAGTGCCCGCAAAGTCTCGAGAAGTCTCAGGAGCAGGTTCAGAGATTTGTTTGGCTGGTCGCATAATGCTCAGGAAGCCGTCGCGGGGACCTTGCTTCCGGACCATACTCTAGCCTCGGACACGAACGAGTGCCGGCTGAGTGAGGAGACGTCTGAGCGCAAGCAGCTATCTATGTCTCGAGTACCCTCTCATATTCCATCATTGCAAGCCGATGCGTCTAATCAGCAGCTGCTTTCTTGTCAGGGAAGCTTGGAGAACGTGAGCGTCGAGTACAATGTTGAGGCAGACGACCAGTCCCGCGTCACGAGTTGGACCAACTCGACTGCCAACACGGTGATGAGCCCCAAACCTGGAGCGGACTGCGAGCGCCAGGGTTTTTCTGTCATTGGAGAGAACGGTAAATACGTTTCGACACTTTCAAAATGTCTTTCGATGAAGGCGGCGGCGGAATCCGGTTACGCAGGTCACGATCGGCTACCGGGATCGACCGTGGACAGCCAACGTGTGTATTCCGCTCTGTTGAGGAGGCTTGAGGAGACGCAGCAGCTTGCGGACAGTCAGACGCCGACCGCGCAGGCCCAGGCGTCTGTGCCGACGCGTAGCGTTTCCACTGAAGAGGCTTTTGCGGAGGTAAGGTGTACACCCACCATACGCTGCGTCGCGGCGGAAGACGATGTTTTTCACGACCAGTCTGTGGCCCCATCACGGCGTCTAGTGAATGGAGCGCTCACGTGTGACACGACACGAGGCGAACACCTCCAGAATTCCCTGTGTTCGTCATCCTACCAGGCCTATCCTAAGCCGACAGCGGGTGATGGTAAAGGTCTCTCGCCCGAGACTAACTTGAGGCTAAAGGTTGGTGGTGACGAAGGGAAGTTGGCCCATAACCGCCCAGCCTTTCTTGGCAGCCCGACAAGCCACCTATTCCGCACGTCGAGCCCTTATCACCGCGCCCTCCGTGAGAGCATGGACAAAACGACGGAGGAATCTGAAGCGGTTCATAACCCAGATTTGAAACATCTCAGCATTCTCTCTGCGCTGAGTCTTCCAACGTGCCGTCCGAGTACCTCAGAGTCGGCCGGCGGCGATGTGGGAATAAGCGATGCCGAGAGCGTCTACTCGCAAACGACAGAAGACGTGAATTCAGGGCCTGCAAGAAAAAAACCCGTCCTGCCCAGGATGCTTGCTCGTCGGCCGATTCGCACGAGTGGGACAAGCAGGCGGGCAGGGCTGGTCGACCTTCCGGACCATTTCGGGCATGCGAGCGGAACGCGTCGTCAGGAAGCTCTGTTGAGTGGAAGACGTGGCTCAGCGCCGACGTGTGCAAAATGGAATCGGCTGGGACAGAGACAAGCGCAGGTTGTCACACGGTTCCGTTGTGTGAGGTACCGAGGTTTGGTCATGTAAGGGAAGAGGCGGAAATCGAGTCACCTGGCGACGTGACCAAGCCTGAGGCCATCAGCCCCCTTAAATGGGTCAGGAAATGGCCGGTCAGGCAGTCGGCGGAGAGCCCACATCAGCATGCTTCGTCCTATTTGGGCCATACGGAAATCGTCGACGCAACGGCCGGAATGTCGGCGGCCATGGACGAGAACTATCCACCCGTTGCGAATCGGCAGTCTCGAGAGAACGGAATAGTGGACAATAAGCCACCTCCCATTCCATCGCGAAACGGGCTCCACGGCGTTGGATCGTCTTGGTCGAGTCTCAGTGATCCCGGCAGGGCGGCGGAAGCCACGAACGCCGAAGCCGCGCTGCGTCGAATGCGATCAAGCAGTATTACCGTCAGCATCCAGAACACGATGACGCAGGTGCACGTAAAGCAGAAGCACCGGCGGACGACACGCCCCGATAACGAGGACCAGCTCGCCGGTCCAGTCGACACAATGCCGGAGCTCTCTATATCGGCGGGAAAACGGTATGGAAAGTTCGGCGCAGACTCTCCATCTCCGAGACGGAAACTAGACCGGAGAGACGGTGGACGCCGTGCAATGCCGTCGAGGCAAAAGCCCGATCATGACCACAACCGAAAAGGATCGGGTGGCTCGGACTGGGACGCACAGGCGGTGGGGAGCCAGAGGATGGTAGACTTGTTCCTGAGCAGCCAGCGGAGGCGAATCGAGGGTGGCGGGGCGGCAACCGGGAGCGAGAGCACGTCGACAGCATTTCTGTGAGGGGGTCAGGCGATGTGAGAAAGGCCGAGGAGGAAAAAGAGTGGTGGCTGCCAGGTGGAAAGGCGAAGATTCTAGGAGGCGGACCACGGTATTCTTACACGGACGTGGCCCAGGGGGACGAGGAAACAATGCACAAGTATTACGCCGGAGCGAAGGCGATGGGTTCCGCAGGCGTCAGCGACAGTCTTCGATGTTGTAGGAGGATGTAGGCCGCCAGGAAAGGGGGAAGGGAGGCAACGCCAAGCGGTTAAGAATCACAGAGAGCCGACGCCACTGTCGTCGACGACGGTTGTCCCCGGCGGACGTGCCGGAGCTGCGGTCCCGATAGGGCTAACGTGGATCTCCCAACGGCTGGCCCACTCAGCCGGGAAGAAGCGCTTGCGGTGGGCGTCGATCCAGCGGCCATGAGCGTCGTGGGTAGGCGGCTCGGCGAGCAGGCCGTGGGTGAGAAGGCTCAAGCGGAGGGTGGCGCGGGTCGGGGCGCAGGGCAGCGATGAAGTCGGTGGCGAGGGCGACGTACTGGTCGAATAGGGGGCCGGGAGGGCCGGAGGCGGAAGTGAGGAGGCGGAAGAGGCGCGGCAGGATGAGGACTACGTCGGTGATGCTGGGGTGGGCGGTATGAAGGAGGGTGAGAAACCAGGCGGCGTCGGCGACGGCGGCTACGGCGGCAAAGTGCGGACGGCCATAGAAGAGGGCGCGGGGCGTGGGACGCGACCAGGCGGCGGACTGGACGATAAGCAGCGGTACAGCGATGTCGTCGTTGAAGGGGCCGCTTTGTTTGCCGGGGTCGAAGACGATGCCGGCGGAGGCGGAGGCGTTGGGCCGCAGAGCCTGCAGCGCGGCGGTGGCGCCGAGTGAGTGGCCGGCGATGACCAGCCGGCCAAGGTCCAGACGACGCTCCCAGGCAGCCAGCCCGGCACCCTGGTTGCGCGAGTTGGCATCGCGGCCGGCCTACAGGTCGCACAGCAGGCGAGCTGGCGGCGCGTCATCGTCGGCTGGTCGGCCACGTCGGTCACGTGGCGCAGGCCGAAGTGCACGACGCCGCGGTCGGGCCGGCCGCGCACCCGGACGCTGGTGCCGGGGCAGCTGCCGTCGCGGTGCTCGACGGCCGCGACCACGTGACCGTGGCTGGCCAGCGCGCCCAGCACATGCGAGTAGTCGGAGCGCGTGCTGACCATGCCGTGCGAGAAGACGACGACGGGCCAGCCGCTGTTCTCGTTGCCGCCGGCCATGGGCGCGTCCACCTCGGCCCGCAGCCGACTGGGCGGCTCCAGCCAGGCGCCGCGAGGCTGCTCCGATCGGAAACCTGGCTCGACGGGATAGTATCGGTCGTACAGCAGGACGCAGCCGAGCGCCGCCGCAGCGCCCCAGAAGACCCATGCCACGCCCCGCCGAGCCGTCGCTGGCCACCGCGAAAGCCGCCGGGCCAGAGCCACCGGAGCCGCACAGATGAGGCCACTTCCTCCGAGTCGAGCGGCGCATCGGGTACAAGGTCCATCTCCGAATCGGCCCACGCGTCCGAGTCTGATTCCGAGTCGCGGCCGGAGCCGGGGCCGAGCCAGTCGAGCTCTATCGTCTGTTCGTCTTCTTCGCCCATCGTCATATCGGCGTTGCCCATGGTGCTGAAGCGGCGGGAGAGGGAGAAAGAAAGGTCAACCACCTTCCTCGCCCTAAGCCACCCAACGTCCACCAGGTCCACTACTTGGCCGATTATCTTACTCAGCCTCCTGTCGCCGCGGGTCGGCCGATGGCTCGGGCGTCAAAGGCCTGAATTGCAGGTGTGCATATTTGCCGGCCACGCCAACCCTGCCTATGTACACTCAGAGCCTGGTATGGACCTTCGGGTGGCGAGCGCACTTTGGACCTAAGCCCGATTTCTGCAATACAATACCCACGAGCACCTGGGCCAGCCGAGCCAAGTACCCCTCCCACCAAGGCCGATTGGCTTTTGTCGTCGCTTTCAGCAGCGGTGGTCTGGGCCTGTCGGGCCTGCCTGGTTGGCATCCAAGCCTCTCTGCTGCTGCCGTGGCCTTAGACGACGTCTTACTCGTACGGTGCGGGGCTGATGGCGTCCTGAGGCAGTTGACTCGGCGAAGCATCCATTCGCTCTCGATGCGGTCTTGCAAACAAAAAAAAGAAAAAAGAAACGATGCTTCAGAGGATCGCTATCGAGGGTCGATAAGGCGGCGAGAAACGGGCGGCTACGCCCTTCAATGCTGTCTTGTGATTTGACGTCGGCGTCCTGGCACATACAGGTACGGAGGTACGAAGTACATAAGATCGTGTGCGATCCGCGTTGGTTAGAGTATTTTCACCATCTCGTCACGTGCTTCGACTCGTGCTCCATCTCGATATGGCAAACGGCGCGGGAGGATGCGGTCATCGCGAGTCCTAGTTCAATCGGCTATTGCTGAAGCCGGCAAGGTATTCATCAGGGTGGGCCCGCCAATTCAGGCCGCTCTGTTCCGCAGCACCGTCATGGGTGCGTGTGTGCCTGGGGATTCCGCATTCCCAATTTACCTGGTTCCCGACAATCAAGAAGCGACGAGGGATATGGAAGCCGGCCGATTCAGGCCGACCCGTGGCGCGGCTTGGCGGCCCGGATGGTAAGCATGCGCCTTTTCATGGGCTCCAGGGAGGGGGGGATTTTTCCGTAACCGTGGATGAGTACCGGGGCGCCCAGAAATAGGCTTCTCCGCTGCCACCCCCAACAACGAATGCATGGAAGAGGTGCGACAAACATGCACAGATTGAACCGGCCGCGGGTCATTCGCGTCACATAACATTTGTGGCAATGTAAACCGGATATGTATGCTGGATACTTCCTGCGAGACACGGACGAGGCGACCGTCGAGCGGAGGGTGAATATGAAATCGCCGGTGGTCAAGCGAGCTGATGCCCGCCCGCACGTTCTCTTTGCACTTAGAGCATCCCGCGAGAGCCAGGCGGGTCGGTCGGCAGATGTTGGACACGTAAGCACATTAGACAACGCACGGGGGTGTTTCACCACCTCGTGCGACACAAAACGCTACACCTCCGGTTAGCGGCGCGCGTGCCAGTACGAATAGAAAGGAGTTTCGTGGCGAGAGCCTCCGACTGCAGCGCTCCATCAATTTTGCACGCCATTGGGACCAGTTCAAGACCGATGATCAGGCAAAGCCAAGATGCTCCGGGCCGTAAGCTTGTCACTGCATCTAGGCATGTCACTGGCCCCGGACGAAATGCCCTGGAGCGAGAGCCATGCGTCATCGCCGTATCCCTGGCCGGCCAGGAGTGCGAATAACCCCCTCCCAGCCCCTGGATACCCTTTTAGCGCCTCTGACAAGCCATCGAGTGACAAAAAAATATCAGCAAAGTTGAAGCACGTGGAGTCAAAGAGACCAAAGGAGAAGCCCGAATTTCCCCGTTGGTAAGTCCTCACAACGACAGAGATTAGCCCCGAGTTATGACATTCAGGTGGGTGCAGGGCGTGCATGTCGGACGGAGATTTCTAACATCTCCGTCTGATGCATCTTGCAGCCAGTCGCTGAAGATGGCGAGGCCGATGATCCAGCAAGACTCACGTGGCATCAAGACAGGACAAGCGGCATATGCGTGTTCGGGTGCTGATGAAGGTACGGAGTGTGTACAGTACGGGCTTTCGAGCAGAAACAAAAAAGGAAATCACCCGATCAGACTGTGTGCGCAGCTCAGGATAAATACTATGCCTCCTGTGAAAGACCAACACTAGCCTGGCGGCCACCACAGTGCGTGAAGCTCACGCTTCCCCCTTTTTCTTTCTTCCCCACATTTCAATTCCTTCGCTGTGTGTGGGGGATGAGAAGGAGGGTAAGGATAAGGAGGGCGCCTCAACGCGGTAGCGGGGCAGAGGGTTATCTACAGTGAGTGCAATGATTGCGCACGGTAAGGCTCTTAAGAGGCATCTGCAAATCGCCATTTCCGGGCCTCTGGCCTAGTGGCCAGCGTCGTGGTTGTGAGATTGAGATCGAATCACGCCTGTACCAAAACTCTTCTACGATGGACACAGAGACACGGGCGGCACGAACAGCTTAAATTGTACGCAGGGTACGAGTACATAAGTACTGAGCTTTGGGTACCACCAGCTTTGCTCATCCGTAGCGGGTTTCTCTGCATCTTTTGGCGACCCTCCGAAAGGGGGACTTATGATATGGTTTGACGTGCGCGTTGCTCGATAGCTGTGGAAGGTGTAAACGCCGAGGCAACGTCAGAGCACACTGGCCATTTTGTAGCCGCATCTCCGAGCGCGAGCGCCGCGGAGTCGAGCAAGGTGCTTGCAGCTCCGTAGTCCGCCTTCACGGCCGAAAATGCTTGGGCCCTCACCATCATCTCCCCTCCCCTTCCCTTGCCCCCCGTGGCATGGCTCGCCTACCTTGTCAGGAGCAAGTCTTCGGAATCGGCGACCGCGGCTGGTGCGCCGGTTCATGCAGACGACTGCCCGCCTCCCTGGACTCACGAGCACTGGGACTATGTACGTATTATACAGTCGCTACCGGTGCTCTGCAGCCTTCCCACCCCACCGCTTTCCGCCACTGCCCACTTGACAATCGCGGGCTCGTCAGGGGGCTTCCGTCACGCCCACAGTTCATTATATGGCGCAAGCCTGTCAGACGTTGATTATTCTGTCCGCCGCCTGTGGCCCGCCTGTGGCCCGCTTGTCTGTACACCGTGGCCGCGTTGCACAGTGTTTGGTCTCCCGAACACTGTTCTCCCCCGCGCCGACCTATGCTCGCTGGCGCCCATTATTGCGACCTCTTCCAGAATGCTTTGCTCGTCAGGTACGCCTGGTCCTTCTCTTTGCTGCCCAATGTCGCGAGGCGCGGGGCGGGTACAATCCGAGCAAGATCTCGTGCATTCGTCATTTCTCTCGTCGACACGTTGCCGCCCCTCCCGAGCTGCGGAGCTGTCCAGGTACCGGCTACACATCGGCATAGGCGCCGACCGTACCTCTCCACATATACTGGCCGCCGCCGCCGCTGGCTCCTTATTGTCGCTTCTCCGCCCTCGGGTTGCGGGACGGTGCTTATTCAGCGATCCGCTTAAGGCTGACCACCACACGCCGCGGCCTTGCGGGCAAGCCAATCTGCGCCACTCTGCACCGCCCCGATACCGCACGCACCATCGCCAGTCCGGTCCCGCGAGCGGGTCATTAAACAAAGGAGCCGGCAGGAGGGAACCTCAGAGAGAGAACCGCGACAGCAGGCGGCCGCAAGATCTCAGCTCCTGGTGGATATCTGGCTCGGTGGGGGAGGCGGCAGTCGAGTGACAGCTGGCAATGTGGCCCATTACCTGGCCTGCCACCCGTGCAAAGTACTCAATACCCAGTACTTGCCGCGCTGCTCCGTTCAGGCCTCTTGCGCGCTGTCCGTCTCTCCTGTCCGCCAGCAAGCGGTTCCACTCCCCCTCGCTCCCTCACCCTTTACCCTGGAAATTTCTCCTTTCTCTTCCCCCCCGACGCCCACGATCGCTCTCCTCGGTCCTTCGTTTCTCTTCACTAAATCTCTCCTCTTCTCTCGTGCTGCCGCCGATTCCTCCCATCGACGCGACGGGCCAAGCAGCTGGCGTGTCGAACCTTGCTCGCTGTCCCTTGGTTCTTAAGATACCCTCGGCTGTTGGCTTGACTCTTTCCCCTACGCGCTGCGGTGGCGTTGCGCTCTTATTTTTATCGTGTCTTCGTCCGGGAACGTTTCGCTCGCGTGTCGCGATCCTTCTACGACAACCTGCCTCTGACGCCGTCCGCATCTTGCAGATACTGTCATTGCTGGTACAGTGTTATTGCTGTCAAGGTCAGTCAACACTCGCCCCGAAAAAAAGGCTGCCTCATTCCACGGCGCAGAAATGCCGCGCCCCCGTCCCTGGCTTTTGGTGTGATGGCCACTGCGCCAGCTCCACCCCCGTTTCCGCCAGCAAATGCCGCCTCTGCCGCGTCTGCCCTCGCGCAGTCTAGACTTGACGCACGACCCTCTCAAATGCATCATCCTTCTTGTGATCGCTTCCGCCAGTCTCGTTAACTCGTTATTCGTCGCTTCGCTCTCGTGGCTAACTTGACTCCTCGTAATATTAGACTTCGCTGTCGTTTCGAACTTGGTGACTCGCCCTGCGAGCCATCACCTCGCGAGATACCATGTCTTACTATGATAATCCTCAGTGGTCTGGTCCTACCCAGAACAACTGGGATCACCAAGGGACCTCGACCTCGGTCCGTGTCGGTACGTTTTCGCGATGCCTTCTCCACGGCCCTCGGCTCACGGAGCTATGCAGCAGGTGCAAACGGACCGCAGCCTCAAGACGACTTCGCTTTCTCGTATCAATTTGACGGTACGTTGCTCACCTAGTCATTCATTGTCTCATGACGAGGCCCGGCGTGCCATTGCCTCTCGGCGTCATCCGCTGCCGTTTCGAAGCCTGCAGAGCTGTCGTGTTTCCATCTCTTATCATCTCCTCGGCCATCCTTACAAACTGATACCTTCCTTGCAGAAGTCGATCGCGCCTACGAAAACCTACAAAAGTCTGGCAAAGGCTATGGTATAGGCGGACGTCGTGAGTTCTACGGCTGGCTTGCTCCCATGATACCTCCACCTCGGAAGAACAATCTGGGTGGACAGATGTGGGCTTTGGACAAGTTTTGTGGGCTAATCAATACATGACGCTTAGGCCTTCGAGTCGCCCACGGCGGTGGTCCCCGCTCCCACCCCTTGACCAGCTTTGACGATGCCCGCGGACCTCAAGGTCACAATCTCCACAACTTCTACGCGTCCCAACGCCATCAACCCTCTCGCAGCACCAATGAGGCAGAACAATTCATGCAGACCAAGAGAAGGATGGCAGCTCAGCGGGAAAGAGAGCTACGCAACCGCCACACAGAACAGCAATACCAACGAAGTAGGCCACCCTCCACAGTATAGCACCTCCTCCCGTCGCAGGCGAGGATACCCCAAATAGAAGATGAAAGATCATGACGCACCAGGCTGTGAGCATAGTGAAAGATGATATGCTGCTGGCCACTCCCTCATGTTGCCCTGCCACAGTTTTGTCGGCTTTGGATAGGCTTGCTGTTTGGCTTTTCCTGCAGTGCCACATAGTGGACCGGACACATTGAGCAAGCATGTGCTAACCACTTCTTTCCAACGTAGATGATTTGTCCGAGCCGCTTCAGCACGGCAACAAGCACATGTCGGAGGAGGAGACTCGCGAGCTCATTGCCCGCCAGCGCAGCGCACTTTACGGCGAAGGGCCCTTTGCAGACAACACTAGCTACGTCGACGAGACGGGAAACATCCGGTCCGGAGCTCCCCGTCTCAGCGGTCCCTCCAGCCTGCGGGATCCTTCACCCTTGACCTTCGAGGGTATCGGACGCACGCCCTCAGTTGCAGAGGCCGGCACCTCGGTCTCGGTAAGTGACCACAACCTACCGGCCGAACCCAGCCCGCGGTCTCCGAGTATTACCAGCCCCCAGGCTACCATGCCTACCAACAAGGTCTTCGACAATGCCGTTGGTCCGCAGAGCCGCACAAGCACGTCGAGTCCCACCACAGGCTCCCCCCCCCGTGACCTGGCTCCTGGATCCAAACATAATCACGCTCTCGCTGCCGTGGCCCCCATTGGAACCCGACCCTCGGGTACTTCCTCGTCGATCATATCCGGAAAGCGTTCAACCACTCCCATCAGCTCTCCTGGCGGCTGGGGACGCAGCAATGGCGTATGGGGCCAATCCTCTGGCCTTGGCGCTCAGGCAAGCGTCTGGGGCTAGTGGGATCTGGCACTCAAGCCACACGACTACTTTGTGAAAGAGATTGGGAAAGCTACGGAGCTGACCTCGAAGAGATTTTGCGTTGGACGGTGGAGGGGGGAGGGAGGCGCTCTGAATACCGGATTCGACGACATGGGAGGACCCAGCCGGCATGATCGAATCAGGGTCCAGATATGCTTCTCTGGATCACCCGCCGCGCCTTCTTGCGACTTCTAGATTTTCCATGGAAAACCTGGTTGATTTTCTTTGACGTGATTTGTGTCTCATTTCACGAGGACTCATCCACGTCATCTGCGGTCGATCAGAAAAAATTGTCACAGGGGGCAAGTGGCTTCGATTTACCCAGGCTCTGGTACCGGCTGGTCAAGTATACGAAATTAGTGTTCGGCAAGGGCAGGAGTGATCCACATGAGACTGATAATCCTGATTCAGCCAGGTATTGAAGGACTGGAATTACATCTCAACAACATAACGGCGCACTTGATGGTCGGGGTGTTCGCATTGTATGCGCTTACGAACATTGAGACGAGGATATTGAAACTCCGGTTGCGCGAGAAAATTGGAAGATTGGCGGGCAAGGCAAAGTGACGAGCAGGACAAGGGGAGACACCGATTTTTTGGTCAATCTGGGAGTTCAGAATGGGATGACTGGTACTTCAATGGAAAGCGATTTCTTGGAGGATATCCTTGAACTGTGAGAGCGAAAATTTGGGCAGCAAGTATGGTTTGAGGGGATGGAGTAGGACGTCTATCGGGACTAGGTTCTCTGTTACACAAAAGGGTGGCAATGGCCGTTGGAGAAGGTGAGAAAATTGGCGCATTTTTTGAAGAAAAAAGAAGGGTAGGGAAGGGGTGAGGAGGAAGCTGCACAGACGGTGACGGGCTGTTGGTCTCGATATAGATTTTTCTTCATCCGATGCCCCTTTTCCACATTTCTTCCTTGATTTATTTCCCTTCTCATTTATGACTACTGTCAAGGCTACGAAGGGGGAGTCCTATGACGAGGTTTTATGGACGATTTCCTTCTTTCATGGACTGGATGGACATGTGTTTTCTTTTTTGAGTCCTGGGTAAGCGGTTGGCCGGTAGTGGCTCATTGGTGGGTAAGGGAATAATTTGAAAATGAGGATAGGGGAGCGTGATGAAGGAAGCTGGACTGCTTATGGGATTGTTCGTTCCGAGTCGACGTGTTAAATGGATCCCTTCTAGGTCCATGACATCGTCGGCTCTCTGTGCCTTGCCGCCCCAGGCGATGGTGCCACGACCATCGACGGCAAAGGCACCGGCCTCCTGCCACTTGTTTCCGAGGACGGTGGAAGCAGCGCCGACTTGTTTAGAGGCCGTGTCGTCAACGCGGTCGAACTGCACGGTAGCACGGCGCTGGACGGCCTCTGCGACCTTTTCGCCGAGCCAGCCCTTCTTGCGCCAGCCCTGCATCTGGGTGGTCGGGTTGAAGAGGTGCCAAACTCCGGCGACACTGAGGCCCCAGGCGGCGTAGATGGCGCGGTCTTCGTCGACGACGACGCGCACATGCCAGGCGCCGCCGAGGAGGTCGATCCACTTGCGGGTGGTCTGCTCGGACGAATGCGAGACGGCAATACAGGTGATTTTGCCAGAATGGCGATTGGCTAGAGTACGAAGCTGGAGGAACGTCTTTTGTGCGACTGTATATGCAGCTGCCGTCAGAGAGGAGAACCGGAAGGTTGAATGAGGGAGGGGGCAAAGGTCAGAGGCTTACAGGCACAGCCGACACAGCGCAGGAAGACGACGAGGACGCGGCGACCTCTTCCGAACTCAAGTTTTGCGATCACGATCCAGCGGAGCGACGTCGCCGACTTGCGGCAGACGGCCGACAGTGACGGGCGGTGGTGGCGGTGCAAGCCACGGG
>KN173787.1:3362-19443 GCA_000758425.1 Nilaparvata lugens yeast-like symbiont | reverse complement strand
CCCAACCAGCCATTCGCCACGTTCGGCCTATTCGGAGACCAACGGCACTCTGTCGTCCCTTCCCCCAAGGCTGATCGGGTGCAAGTATGAAACTGCGCAGATCAACTCCAGGCGAAGGATCCCCTACAATGTTGGCAATGACCGCCTAGACAAGCTTGACCTACGCACGGTCAAGAGTAAGCTATCGGAAGACGAAGAGCGCAGACTAGCGTCAGACATTGGCGGTGTATTTGACTGCTTATTACCGACTGACACAGTCGAAGCAAACAGGAAGAGGCTCGTCAACAAGCTGGAAAAGATATTTAACGATGAATGGCCCGGACACGAAATCCGGGCCCATCTCTTCGGCTCTTCGGGCAATTTGCTCTGCTCGGACGACTCCGACGGTACGTGTCTTGCCGTAATGGCCCGAGTCCCCTTTCGTGCCTTAATTCTCGCGACTCCGAGGCGAATACCTGACCCGACATGGTTCCAGTGGACATTTGCATTACGACGCCGTGGCGTGAACTAGAAGGCGTTTGCATCATTGCCGACCTCCTCGCTCGCCGTACGTTGCATATCCTTGTTCCTACCCACCTACGTTCGGCTGACATGGACCTTGCCCCAGGCGGCATGGAAAAGGTAGTGTGCATATCGGCTGCAAAGGTACCCATTGTCAAGATTTGGGATCCTGAGCTGGGACTCGCTTGCGACATGAATGTCAACAATACGCTGGCCCTCGAGAACACCCGAATGGTACGCACCTACGTGGAAGCTGATCCACGAGTGCGGCAGCTGGCAATGATCATCAAATACTGGACTCGGAGAAGGATCCTCAACGATGCGGGTGAGTCTGGGCGCCGCAGCGCCAACGTCTCCATCTCGCCTGCCATCGTGAGACTAAATATCGCAGCTTTTGGTAGCACCCTGAGCTCATACACCTGGATTTGCCTCATCATTGCCTTTCTCCAGCTTCGCAGCCCACCGGTGCTCCCTGCATTGCATCAGCTTCCCTACAAGGTTCCCAAACCGGATGGGACGGTCGGCGAATTCGCTGATAATCTCAAGAAGATCAAGGGCTTCGGCAACAAAAACAAATCGTCGGTGTCCGAGCTGCTATTCGAGTTCTTTCGTTTTTACGCACACGAATTCGATTACGATAAGCACGTACTGTCTGTTCGGCAGGGCAAGCTGATTTCCAAGGCCGAGAAGAAGTGGCAATACCTGATGAATAATCAGCTCTGTGTTGAGGAACCGTTCAACGTGACCCGGAATCTCGGTAACACCGCCGATGATATTTCCTTTCGCGGGCTACACTTGGAGCTGCGGCGAGCCTTCGACCTGATATCCGAGGCGAAATTGAGCGAGGCGTGCGAACAATACGTCTTCCCGAAAGAGGGAGAGAGAGTTTGGACCCGGCCGGCCCAGCAGTCCCGCCCGGTGCTCGTGCGTAGCTCGTCGCAGACTCAGTCAATACGTGGCAACAGCCGCGGCGGCCATAGAGGAGGACGACACAACGCCAATTTCCATCGGGGAGGCGTCGCTGGCGCTGGATCGAACCGGAGAGCGTCCTCGAGCGTGCCTTTATACGACAACAGCAACATGTTCATGGCACCTTTGAGTATGCAGCAACAGGACGTGTCATGGTATCAAAATCCACCTTTTTTTCGCGCCTCACGACCTCGTGTCGCAGATGACTTATCAGGAAAACATGCGACAGCTGCATCTGTTTTCCCAGAATCCGGCCGCCTTTTTCCAGCATCAGACTATGGGCTCACAGAATCTTCCGGCGACGGCCGGCTCGGGGCAACAGCCGACGGATCGCTCGAGAACGAACTCGTTCGACAACGTCCCCATTAGCTCTCCTTTTCACCACGACCTATTCGCCCTGTATGGCATAAAATTTGGCCACGCCTTTTACACTCAAACATCCACTACCAGTTACGGAACCTATCCGTCTTCTCCCGTGGCCGCCAACAGGCCGGGAAGTCAGGATTTTCGGCGACCGCTGCAGAGGTCTACCGTCATGACCAATACCGGTGCTTCCGCTTCTAGCAGCTCGCTCAGGTCACAGTCACAGCCAACATCGCGGTCCCCCTCCGCAGCCAACTCCCAAACCGTGTATCCGCGGGGGTGCCAGACGCCGACCAGTGCTCCTACCTGTACGCCCAATAGCATCAACGGTATTCTGATTCCCAGCTTCATGTCGGATGATGCCGACTTCGACGAGACCCCGAATGCCGCTTCTGAATCATTTGAGCATGAAAGTCGGCCGACAGGCTTCTTCGAGAGAAACTCGAGCCCAAATGGCCAATTTTTGACGCAGGCGCACGCTCTGCCCAATGGTATTTCCTTTGGCGATTTAGCAGCCGCGTCGAGCAGTCCCGGCCGGAGGCGGCTTTCCACCGAACAGCTCCCGCAATCCATCCTGGACAGGCAAATGAGGAGAATGTCGAGGTCGCCTTCACCCCTCGGCCACTCGCGCGTATGCTCCACAGGCACATCGAAGGTCTCGGTGGAACCTAAGCCGGATAGCCGGGCCTGTAGCTCGAAACGGCCGTTAGTGGTCAATGGATCCGGCTTGAAGGCGAGTGCCTTGTCAGGCCAGCAGCAGATGCCGAAGACTGAGCTCCGAGGGCGGAAGGCGCCGCTCTCCGGTACGTTCGACCATGCACTGCTTGCGAACGGTGGACCGTTGGCGGTGCCCTTGTCCGCCGATGTCGCGATGGGGCAATCGACCACGACCGATGTCTCGTCGGAACCGAATCTCGATCGGCCGACCTTCCCCGTGATTGTGAATGGTAGCAGCGCCTCCGTAGCCCCTTCGGCAGCCGACGATGGCTCATTCAAAGACCGGGTTGCTCTGATGGCCGCGCACCACGTCAGCCAGCAGGGCTTTCGGCAAGATTCGCCCAGTGCTAGTGTCACAGCTCGGCTGTTGCCCTCGGAAAAGCAGCGCTTTTCTTCCCGACAGCCTCAAAGCGGCGTCATAGCTCCTCTAGATCTCGCAACGGGCGACCCTCGCGGCAGCAAATCTACCGTCAGCGATTCGACCCACTTGTCTCCAGTTTACGAGACTCTAGTCTCCTCTCCCAATACCACTCGACCGAACAGTGGCTTATGGGGGTCGACAAAACCTGAGTCAAGGCGCGAAGATGTTACTTCAAAAGTCCGAAACAAGAAGGCATTAGTCTCATCAGAAGAGCGACACCTGGCAAACCAAGAAAATGACACATCACAAAAGCTGTTCAAGGCGACCACCATGTCGGCGAATAAAAGTGCCGCACCAGCTCCCCGCATAAACGGACATGTACGCGGAGCGAAAAGCGAGAGTGATGGCGGCTGGCAGAAGGCCGGCAAGGGGAAGAAGAAGGCTGCATGCGCACCTGCTCAACAAGCGCACAACCAGTTTCCATCTCGCAAAGGCGGCTGAGCTGGTACGAAACGCTTGGGACGGCGTCAGACCCAGTTACGGAGCACACGAGCCTTCAAGTGGCCCACGGCTCGCATGTGGCTTTTTTTCTTGGGAAAGAAAAAAAGAAAAAAACCTCACCTGAAAACTTGGGAACAGACGAGTCTTGTTGGATATAGCCTAGTATGCGTCACTTGGAAGGCGGCATTATCACCGGGTGCTTAGTAGCAAGGATGGTAGAGGTGAGCGACAGGACGATCCACGGACGGCAACGTCGGAAACAACTCGACTGAATGGGTTGATCGAGTCCACAGCGTGAATTTGAAAGCGAACCATGTTACTCATGCATGACTGGACTGGGCCAGGTTTAAGGCGAAATTGGCGGGGCCCCACAAGGGAAGGCTCAAGTGCGGTTAACACACATTTGTAGGATCTGTCTGTTTTGCGGGCGTTTGCATTGACACTGGCCTCATACGGCATGGTAGTAGGGCAGTATCCCCTTAAGATTCCCTTGAGTTTCCCCCCTTCTTTTTATTTTTTCTTCCCGTCATTGGGGTCTTCACCAACGACTTACTCGGTGGAATTCAAAGCGGCAGCATAGATGGGTGGTTTATGACTCAGAAAGCAGACATGTGATGAAACAGAAAACAATGTACATCAGAAGCATGAGACTCGTCCAGAAAAGATGAAAAACGCGTAGCAGCAAGAATTTGTCAAAAGTACGTGAGTGCGACATGTTCGAATGGCGAGCAAAGGAAGATACGGCCAGTGAAGGGACGAGGACTGGAAATTGTAGCATATCTTGTAGATCCGGGCGTGCAAGCAACAACACACGCAGCAGAGAGGATAATTAGAGGATAGAGGGGCTGAGGATTCACGGATCTTGTGAGCAGCACGAATACAAAGTCAGGATAAGTTGAATGGAAGGAGGAATGATATTAGTGAAAGGAGGCAACAGGGAAGGTCCCTTGAACGAATAAGAGGTGAGTAAAAAGTAAGATGTTTAAGTTTATAGCGCGACTGGTGCGTGGATACGGTGAGGGAGGAATCGGTTGAGTGAAGAGGGAGAGGCCTTCTGGACGAGACACGGATACGGATGGCGGGAAAGGAAGAGGGCGTCGAGTGTGGACGAGACCAAGAGTCGACGGGCACGAGGTTGATACTTGGTGGAGTCTATTTTGGCGATATAGCAAACAAAGGGTTATGTGTTATTGTGAATGGAGGGTATAATTGGCGGGAAGATCAATCCACAAAATGGGGGAGTATATGTATGTGTTTTATGAGTGATGGGAGACGAGAACAGGGCGAAAAAACTTGGAGGGAAAGAAGAAAAGAAAGAGGAAGATCTGGGGGACGAGAATGGAGGGGATCAAGGAGTAGAGTAAACGGAAAGAAGAATAAAAAGAATAAGAAAAAGAGAATGGAAGAGAGATGGAAAGGGAGGCAAGTTATGCGAGACTTGAAGTACCTTGGGCGATTCACGGGGCTAAGACGCTGGAGTCGAGTTTGGTGCGAGCGAAGCGACCTGTGATGATGCAAGAGCTCGAGGCTGTTTTTGGCGTCCGGGTCCTTGTCCACGTGGTGCACTCGATAGGCTGTGAGCGGACAGGATTTAAGTGCTATTAGTGGGCTAGACAAGGTCTGAAGATATATGTCTGTGCTACGTGGTTGCAGTGGTGGGAAGGAGGAGGCACAGGCTTGAAAAGGCTAATTGATCTGATGGACA
This sequence comes from Nilaparvata lugens yeast-like symbiont, assembly GCA_000758425.1. Classification (NCBI taxonomy): domain Eukaryota; kingdom Fungi; phylum Ascomycota; species Nilaparvata lugens yeast-like symbiont. Next base: position 14,326 of record KN173787.1, on the reverse strand, counting down.
GGTGTAGGCAGGTGTAGGTATGATTTCTTCGGTCAGCGCCGGGCTAAGGCGTGGAGGGATGGGTAGCGGTTAGTATATCAAAAGTTTGCCAGGAGCGACACATCAAGCCATGCTTTGACTGCCTAGTAATCGTACCCCTGGGCACTGGAAATTGGATTGGCCGTACGGCTATATGTCGGGTTGATATGTGTATGCAAGTTATATGTCTGGGAGCAGGCCCCATATAGCTATATGTCGATTGCGCATGGCCATATGTCTATCCGTCACGGCTCTTCAGCCTAGCCGCGCCTAACCATAAACAACGTTGATGTGAGGAGTTGTGCACGTGTTCTTGGCTAGCCAGGGAGAAGGAAAATATGTACGCTTGGTTTGCCGCAGGGGTTGGGCGGCGGGATGGAACCCTTGGAGGGTAAAGCCGGCTCCACTAGCTCGCGTGCCGGTGCGCGCAAGCGTGGGGGGGGGCAAAACGGAAGACGAGGGCCGAGGCGACGTCAGGTGACGGCGACCTTTGGCATTTCGGCTGAGCAACCCGCAACAGCACAAGACTGATATGAGACGCGACTCGGCTGCGCGGCCTCTTAGCTTTTTGCAGGCTGCCTGTGCGATTCCTATGCGCGGCCCGTCTGCTTGTCTTAGGGGAGAAAAGGGGAGGGGCAGGTCTGCAGGCGGTGAGGTGAAAAAAAAACTAGAGGCTTTAACTATTTTATATTCGGGCAGTTTGGCATGAAACAGACTTGCCTGTACCACCTGAACGGCGCCTCAAAACAGCAAAACCCGCCCGTATGTGCCACCTTTGCCAGCCCCTCGATGGCACATATTTGGCAGGTGACAAAGCACTTCACTTGTCTCCCCCCCTCGTTTCACGGTACCTCTAGAAAGCTCACGCGCTCTACTATTATAGTCCTTTCCCCAGTTGGTGGGGGCGGAAGACAGCTTTTTTGTGAAGACGAGAGTTCAACCCCCGCTCTTTTTTCCCCCTCCCTCTAACATCCGCTCTCTCGCTGTATGCATGATTTCGCATCGTGGCTAACTAACTGCCATGATTTGCCTTTGATTTGCTCCCCTTCCTCCCTCCCCTCCTTGTTTTTTTTCCTTGGCCGACAAGACGACGGCGACGAGCAGCGCAGCAGCCCGAGGCGCGACCGTGTCATCTCGCCCGCCACCGTCAGCGCTAGGCCTTGTCGCCGCCGCCACACGCCTGTGTGCCTTCCCCTGCCCTGCCCGTCCTTCAGCCGTCTGCACTTGGCTATCGTTGGCTCCCTTCGGATCACTCAACTGTCGACCGCCAGCCCCCAATCCTCGCTCTGGCTCTGCCACGGCCTATTCTTCGGCTTCGTGTCCTATTCGTCTCCCTCTTTCTGAAATTTGTCTCCGAGAAAAAATTTGCGAGCTCCTTCTCCGTCGGCCGTCCCACCCTTAGGTGCCTCCTCCTTCCCTCCCCACCATATGGGAGACGTCTCCCCCTTCAGCCTCAGCTCCGCTGTTTTACATCAAACCGCCTCACCTTGCTTCGCCTTGCCGTCTTGTCTGACCGTTTTGCGAAAAGGACCGTCCGGAGAGTGCCTATTTCTTCTGGCACATCATTGAAGCCGCTCCTTGCTTGGCAAACAGGCAGGAAACATGACACTGTAAGAGCTCTGGTCACCAGGGGGCCCTCGCGCGGATTGCGCATCCACCACCACCATCTGGCCCTTTCTCGTCCCATTCCCTGCCCTCATTCCCGTTCTCTCGCCCCAACGACAGGCACGCCGAGCTCTCTTTCACGGGCCGAGGGGCGGGCTTAGCGGACTTTCACGCGGCTTTTCCTCTTTCCACCTTATCTTCCCTCCCGCGGCCGCCTCTCGTCCTCTATCTCTATCCTTGGCTTCTCGCCATCCCTTCTCTACCGTCTCCATCTCCTCTCGTCCTCGCCTCTCCCTTAATGCCATTCTGCGAGGTTACTACGCATCTTGTCTCACGCCTCCAATTGCGAGTCGCCGTCGACCCAAGACACGTCCTCCCCTGTCGTACAAGCTCCTCGTCCTCTTACCTCTTTTGTTTGACCATCAATTGACGTCAACCTGCGCGCCGCAACGAGTTACTACCAAGAGATCAACTTGACTCTTGCTGTCCTTTTGCCTCTTCCCTGACCATGTCGCCACTTCTGTCTGCCTCTACCATTGTCGACCGGACTTGATCCTTGCCAGCCCCATCGCTTTCCATGGTGGGTGGCATAATGCACCGAACTACCAGTGAAAGTGGCACATCATTCTCCTCCGCCGGCAGTCCTAGGATGTGGCGTTTTGGCTCTGGCATTGAAAGAATCCGGAGCAGAGGCTCGCCTCGAGACGACAGGACTGGCATTGTCAGTCACCCATCCCTCTTTGCCCCACATGTTGTCCCTCGGCTGATCCTTTTTTCGTTGGACATGTACGTGCCTTGTTGCTCATAGCCTCACGACATAACCGCCGTCCAGGACCACTCCGCCTCTGTGCGGACGTCCGACGCAGCCTCGATCGACGATGCCTGCGATAGCAACTGCCGTATGCTTCAAGCTCTCGTGCACCGCATGCGCTCTGCACCCTCTGGTCCCAGCCATGTCGACGCCGCGTTCAAGGAGTTGAATAAGATCAAGGATACCTGCACCACCCTCTGCCGTGCGTTGGTGCAGGACGACTCCCGCTCGGCTCGTGCCTTCTCCAATGCCACAGAGTTTCTCTCGCGCCGCGACTCCGTCGAATCTCCTCGTAGTCCCGGTGCTGTCCTGGATCATCGGAGCTCCTTCAGCGGCCGTAGCATGTCCGACCCCCTCCCCCTCCATCCACCTGCCCTGAGGCCTACGTTGACCAGCGACCACCACCTCGGCGCCGTCCGCGACTGGAAGAACTGCCTCGAGGTCTTGGCCGAGGCACACAGAGTCAGCTTGGCCGACACGTACCGTAGCTACGAGCGCGACGCGACAGCCGAAAAGGTCGAACAGCTCTTCAGGGACCGGAAATTTCGTCGCGAGGCAGTCCAGCACATGCGCACCCTCAGCCTGACCAGGGTCTTGTCGGCAGATGCCCAGTTTGAGTTTATACGCCCCCCTCCCTTTCGCTGTCACCGCCTCGCTGGGCGCCCGCCATGGACCGGCCCGGCTGACCCGACGTTTTGCGACACCCACAGTTTCCGCGCTATGAGATCCGCTTCCGCAACTACGAGCGCGTCAAGCAGGAGCTGACGGACATCCGCCACCTCCTGCAATCGGGCGAATCCGGCATCTCCCTGTCTCGGCCCGTTCAGGAACTGGCCGTTTGTGCAGGCGGCGACGCCATGCTCGAATTCGCTAATCTGTCCGCCGACTGTCCCGCCGACACACCTGTTCTCCGCTTCCACGTCTCGTCCCTGATGCTGGTCGAAACGTCACCCATCTTTGCCTGCATCTTTCTGGGTCACACCGGGAACCTCCCCATGCACGACGCCCAAGACATCTCTGACATTTTGCCTCCTCCACCCACCGAGTTTATATGCAGAGACGGCTCTGAGGTCAAGCTGTACCGGATGTCTCAGCTGGAGACGAACCGCCTTGGATCCATGGAGCTACTCCTCCACGCCGCCCACAACAGGGTGAACAGGGTGCCGCATCACATCAGCTTCGAGCAGCTTGTTGCCGTCGCCGAGTGCTGTTTCAGGTATCAATGCACCTCACCTCTGGAGTATCCCGTCGAGTACAAGTGGCTGCCGCACTGGCTCAACCGGGGCGCTCAGGAACCCTTGTCAGACGGCCTCCTCATCATAGGTTACGCCTTTGGCATCCGTTCCCTCTTCACCCGCATTTCCGAACAAGCCATCCTGAGCCTCGTCGACGAAAAGGACCTTGCCACCAAGACGTGGCCGCAGAAGCTCAAGGACAAGATTTGGGCCGTGCGCAGTGCCAAGATGGCTCAAGTCTACGGCTGCTGCAGAGACGCCATCCACAAGTACCTCTGCCCGTCGGCCGGAGCTCCGGCCCAAGATGCCGGCCCCGTCACTCATCTTCCTCCCCCAAACAGCCTCGTCGAGATGGTCGCGTGTCCAACAGCGTGCATGGCGTTGACCGGTTCGCCGAGGTGTCCACGGGGAAGCCACAGCTGTGATGCGGCCAACCTGGGATGATGATGCTCTGCTTCAACCAGATGGGTATTCTGCCTCAAGCGATGTGCCCGTTGATAATGTCGACGGTCGAGGCGGGTCCGCGGAGCCTCTCTCAGCTGATAGACGTGCTGCGGCGGATACCGAGCCCCGCCTTTCCCGTGCACCGTGACGGAGTCTGCGACCCGACTCGGGATTTCCGTACAGCCATAGTCGACGTATACAACAGCGTCACCGGGCTGACACTGTACGACATCAGCGGCAAGAGCCATGGCTGGGCCCTGTCCAAGGAGCAGATGACGGAGCCGGAGAGGCCGATGGAAGCATCGCACGCCGCGGCCGCCACCGCCGGCGCCGCCGTCACCATGGCCATGGCCGCTACCATGGTCAACAGGTTGATGGACGGCGTCTGCCTCCGGATTCTGGGCGAGCTGGAGGACATTGATGACTTGCATGCAGCTGTGCAGGTCAGTTGGAAGCTATACGAGACGTACAAGCGGCACGAAGCCAAGCTCATGCGCAAATTTATTCGGGGCGCCCACAGAAGACCTGCTACTGAGGCGGCAGAGATGGCCGCCCGCGTGGCAGAACTGGCCGCCGATGAGGCGGAGATGAAGGTGCTGACGTCGGAGGCGGAGGTCATGAAGCGAGGGCGCACGGCGACGGCCATGGGGCTCGATGCGGATGCAGACGCGAGGACGTTGCAGAGCACCGCCGGCGGCGACGATGATGACTACTCCGAGCCTGATAGTGACGACGACGGTCTTACGAGCATGGGCGACGAGGCACCTCCGCAGCAGGCCAGGAGGCGGCCGCAGGGGTTAGAGGAGACGCCGGACGAGCCGCCCTTGACGCCGGACAAGGTGCAGTGGATTCTGTGGCGCGGCATGCCGGAGCCGGGTCCGCCGGCCGCCCCGCCGCTGCCTGGCATCGAGGCGTTGCGAGTACGGGAAAAGTATTTTGTGGGCGACCCCTGCTTTGCCGAGGGCTTGGAGAGGAGCCTGCTTGTGCAGCTGCACCTGGATGTCAGGAACAACGGTAGCCCATGCGTCACAACCACGGCGCCAGGACCGGCGACAAGCCTCGGACGACACGGCTAGGCGAAGCGGAATGGTTGGCCTTGGGCCGTCTTGACGGGACATACATCACCATCCTTGCTACCCGGGCCGGAGAGGAGGTGGAATAGTGGAGGAGAGGGGAGAGGGAAGGGGAGGATTGTCACGATTTCCATGACTTGGAAGCGCTTCATCGAATTGTCCTACCATGCATCTTTGAAGGCTGTTTTTTCTTTTCTGCTCTTCCTACTCACATGGTGGTGCTCCCGTGTCCGGTCGCTTGGGGTCACTTCCCTTGACGGGACCTACCCATCATCGCTTTGTACATACTCTTCTCTCGTTGCTTTTTGAACCCCAACTCCCCCTCCCTCCCGGGAAAGCGACTGACTGAAATGCCGGGCCGAGCAATTGCCTGGTTCGAAACTGGTGGATAGAGAAACAAAAAACACAGATGCCACGGCGCCGCGATGATGCAGTAACGTGCTACGCTGCGTGTATGCGAAACAACGCGCACGATGTGAGACCGCACAGCTTTTTTTTCACTTTGCGTGCGTCGCCGTGCAAGACGCGCGGCAAATCGCGAGTCGACGACCGCAAAGACCAACTACATCTATCAGGCGACAGGCGTGCCGAACAGGCCACGTAATCGGCATATGAAGCGCAGAGGGGCGCGTCGTGGCCGTGGGCCGTGGGCGGCGCGGATGACACGCAGCTTGGCGGTGCCGATGCCGGCGACGCCGTCCTCCTGGTCGAGACCGAGCCACGGCTTGCGCGAATCGCCAAGGAGGGAGCCGGAAAGAAAGTAGATGACGAGGCCGACGACGATACAGGCAAAGGCAACCGGGTAGAGGAAATGGACGGCGTAGCCGAAGATGCGGACGCCGATGATGACGCCCCAAAAGTTGGCGGTCAGCAGCGAAATGTCGAAAAAGGCGGCACTGCCCATGCGCAGGATGAGGGGGGCCATCGAGTAGAAGAGGAAAAGGGTCAGCGTGTAGGCGACGAGCCAGGGGATGACCGGGCCGGACCAGGCCGCGGCGGCGAGGGCGGGGCGGTCGAAGATGGCGGCCTGGACTCCGTTGATGATGGTGCCGAAGAGGCCGATGAAGCCGAGGACGTGATGCATGGGGGCCTTGCTAACCAGCCACTCTTCGAATACGTTGCTGGAACCGTAGAGGGTGGCGCCGAGGAGGCCGAAGAGGTCGCCCTTGAGCATGTTGGCGCCCGGGCCACCATTGCGGTTCTGCAGGTGGTCCGAGGTGATTAGGATGCCCATGCCGGCACAGCAGACGACGATGCCGAGCAGCTGGGTCAGGCGGTAGCGGACGTGCAAGACCAGGATGGAGATGGCGACGACGCAGACGATGGACCAAAAATTGAGCAGCTGGGCGGACAAGATATTGGTATACTGGTAGGCCAAGACGGTGAAATAGTTGCCTTGGACGTCGAAGAAGGCCATGGCGAGGTACTTCCAGCCGTCACGGCGGGCGGTGAGAGCCCAGGCGCCAAGGCCGTCGCGGGCGAGAAACAGGCCATTGTAGACGAGGGCGAGAAGGGAGTAGTTAAAGAGGGTCTGCAGGGCGGGCGCGTTGAAGTTGGCAGCAGCCAGCAGGCTGGTGAAGGTATTCGTGGCGGTGATGCACAAGGCGAGCAGCTGGCCGATGCCCATGACGAGCCAAAATTCCGTCGTGGCCAAGTAGCTGTACCAGCGCGTCGGCCGGCCGTCAAGCCGGTGCAGGCCTTGGCTGACAGCAGCCTGCTTCTGCCGCAAGTCGAATTGGCCGTCATCGGCGGCGGACGACGCGGACGATGGGCCGTGGTCGGTCGAGGCGGGCAGCGAGCCGTGGTGGGGGGGGACGAGGCCTTTGCGCGCGCCATCGCTGTTCTTGTCGGGGGCCGGGCAGACGACGGTAGCTTCATCGCGATCGAGGTTCATGGTGCGCTTATTGGAAGACGAGGTTGGCCAAGAGGTGGTGAGAGTTGGCATGAGATGCCGGTCGAGTCTTTCTTCCGTCCCCGAGATAGCAGCAAGCGCAAAGACTGCAAGTCGCTTGCCGAGAAGGCTATTGCGGCCGACGGCACATGGGGTCGTGCACCGAGGCGGGAGCGCCGGTGGGAGGGTTAGACGGGATGAGGAGGCGCGGCATAAAAATATGGTCTGAGAGAGGTTGGCGGAGAGAAGCGCTCTGGCGTGCCGTTGGAGAGAAGAGAGGAAGAAGCAAAGATTTTGTCGTTGCCGTGGATGTGGAGCCGGGCTCTGTGCGGCTGACATGCCCGGCAGGTACGAATACGAAGTGCACGTGCGCCCATCGACGCCAACAGGGACTGTGCACGTACCTGTCGGCGGAGGTGTCGCCGAGGCTCCGCGTGGCGATGGTGTAGTGTATGCGCCACGCTGTAAGCGTCACCCACCCGACCGAGAATGGTCGGTCTCCTCTGGGCGGCGGCTGACTCCCTCGACCCTCGTCGTTACTTCTCGGTGCCTCTGCTTCGTGCTCGCACGGGGTCGTCGTCTCTCACCCTCGCACCCTGTCCCCTACACGGGCCTGCCGTGCTCCTTCCGCAGCCTCGTCGTCGTCGTCTGCCCACCTCCGCCGCGCTGACACCTGGCCTTACTGCCTCCGTCACTCGCCATGTCTCGGAGCTCCGTCGTCGCAGGCTCGCTGGGCCTCGCCCTCGCCCTCGTGGCGCGTTCTTCGCAGCCGGGCGCGGCGCAACCCGTGGCCGCCCCGATGCGCGACCTGCCCTGGGGTCAGCTTAACTTCCTGCACACCACCGACAGCCACGGCTGGCTCGGTGGCCACCTCCAAGAGTGCGTTCAGCTCCCATGTCCTGGGCCCCGTGCCCTGTCTGGTTTCGCCGGCGTCTGCCGACCGCACCGTCTCTCTTCTCTCCCTTCCCGCCTTAGTTAGACCTCAGTACTCGGCGGATTGGGGCGACTACGTCTCCTTCGCCCAGCACATGCGCAAGCGTGCCGACGACGCTGGCTCCGATGTCATCCTCGTCGACACGGGCGATCGCATTGAGGGCAACGGCCTCTACGACGCCTCGGTGCCAAAGGGCCTATACCAGTACGACATCTTCGCCCAACAGCCCATAGACGTGCTCTGCGTCGGAAACCATGAGCTGTATCAGGCATACTCGGCCGATCGCGAGAACAACACCACCGTCCCGCATTACAAAGATGCCTACATAGCTTCCAATCTCGACTACATTGACGCCGCCACCGGTCGTCGCCAGCCTCTGGCTCCGCGCTATCGCAAGTTCACCACCAAGAACCTCAACCTCACCGTTGTCGCCCTGGGCTTCCTCTTCGACTTCGTCGGCAACGCCAACAACACTGTCGTCCAGCCCGTCGCCGAAGCCATCAAGGAGCCTTGGTTCCAGCAGGCCGTGCACGAGAAGCCTCATCTTTTCCTCGTCGCCGGCCACGTCGGCCTGTACATGCCCGAGTTCCGCACCATCTTCACCGCCCTGCGCAAGCACAACTGGCACGTTCCCATCGTCTTCTTCGGCGGCCACGTCCACGTGCGCAACGCACTGGTCTTCGACTCGCTGTCCTTGGCCTTGGTCTCTGGGCGCTACCTCGAGACGATTGGCTGGATGTCCGTCAGCGGCTTCAAGACTCGGCCGCCATCGGCCCCCGCCTCCGTCAGCTTCAACCGCAAATACATAGACAACAACCTGTTTGGCATGTACTACCATACCGGCCTCAACGAGACCACCTTTCCCACCGAGCAGGGCAAGCACACCTCCAAACTCATCACCGACGCCAGGAGGGCTCTCCGCCTCGACGAGCGCCTGGGTTGTGCGCCTCGAGACCTGTGGATCAACCGCGCGCCTTACCCGAGCGACGGCAGCATCTACTCCTGGATCGCAGACCAAGTCTTACCGGACCTGGTCGTCAACGTCTCGCGCCGCGACAAGCCGCGCCTCGCCCTCGTCAATACAGGCGGCATTCGCTTCGACCTCTTCAAGGGCCCCGTGACGCGCGACTCCCTCTTCGCCATCAGCCCCTTTAACAACTCGCTGGCCTTTGTGCCGGACGTGCCCTATGCCATTGCGCAGCGCGTGCTAGGCATCCTCAACAGCGCCGAAAAGTGCTCACCACCACCGCCGCCAACCCCGATCTGCGCCTCCCGGACCCTTCGCACCCGAGGCACGCCGATGGTGTCAACGACGAGGTGCCGCGTCTGGAGCTGCGGCGCCGCCACCGCCGCAGCAGCAGCCGGGACCCGGTGGCCGCCGCCGCTCTGGACCTCGTCGTCGGCTACACCACTCACGACGATTTGGGCCGTGACGGCGATGACACGGTACACCGGAATTTATCCGCGCACGCCGTGCCCAACTGTGTCGAAGCGCGCATCCGTTTCCCGGCCGACGGCGCCGACCCACCCGCCGTCGACGTCGTCTTCGTCGACTTCCTGCGACCGTGGATCATCGAGGCCCTCAAGTTCAGCGGCGGCGACTACGATAACAAAGATGTGCAGCCATACACTGACGGCTCGCTGACGAGCAAGCTGGCCGACTGGATGGGCCAGCACTGGCGGGGAGAGTGCTGAGATTAACTCGCCTCTTGTCTCCTTCCTTCTCTTATTGATCCTTCGTCAGTTAGCTGGGCAGCAAGTCTCCCGGCATTCAAACGCATCTGCACATGTAGATGTCAAGAGTCGAACGGGGTACCCATCCCCGGGGTAGGCATGTCTATTATCATCAATATAACACGCAACAAAGACGAATAGGGACAAAGAGAGTGAGGCCGGGAGCGGGGCAGGGAGGGCACCACCGCAGACGATTAAGCTCAAGAAAGAACTGCCTCATCGAAGCTGCGTCTTCATGATGCTTGCGCACTCTACTTGGCCCAGGACCCAGTTGCTGTGTGTGCGGGCGTGCCAGTCAGCCACAAGGCATGAAGAGTCTCCCCAAGAGACACGAGGGAGCGAGAGAGACGGTGTGTGTGTGTGTGTGAGCGCGCGCGTAGGTCTACGTCCTTGTTCCTGTTCGGTATCGTTGGTGGCAGACGCTCTGCTCTCTCCCTACCCCTTCTACGCCCGCGCCTCTCAAAGGAACCCCTCCCACCGCCGGTCGATTTTCTTCCGACGAACCTGGCGCACGTAAAGAACTGCGTGTCAGTACGTGGAACAGCAAGGTGTGAGAAGGGGGAGAAAAGACGACCTGAGTATGAAAACACTGCTCAGGGTTCGAAACAAGCCTCGCCCGGGGGGAAAAAAAGAAGAAAAAATACTCACCATCGGGGCCAGAAACATCACACCACCTAGCAGGGCCACCACCGTGGCCACGAGCGTCGCCTTGTTGAAGCCCTTACCGAGAATGTCGAAGACGCCGCTGGGGGCGACGCGCGTGACGTAGACATCGACTCCGTAAGCCGCCAGGAGGCCGGTGCTCTCGACTAGCGCCGGCGCCGGCACCAGGGCGGCAACGCCGGCCACGTCGCGCTTGTGCGACAGTACCATACGTCCGTCGATCTCGAGTGCTGGCGCATACCGGGCCAGCGCCTCGGCCTCCATGTCCGCCGCCGTCGGGTCGCGTCCGACGGGCCGCCGCGGGTCCAGGGCGTGTCGTGACAGGCCGGCGATGCCATGCGCCTCCGGCAGGTAGCCGACGAGCTCGCGCGTGCTGATGCCCTGTCGTGTTTGCGTCACCGCCAGCTTCGTCAACGGCTGCGAGAGCACGTAAGCCTGCGAGACCGTCCAAGGGAGCGGCATGCCACCCGTTGGTGAGTCCACCGGGGCCGTGGCTGACAGGTTGGCCGCCTCGCCCAGCGGCCCGCGGCTGTTGGGCTCTGGCGACTCGTAGAGG
>KN173786.1:127140-147406 GCA_000758425.1 Nilaparvata lugens yeast-like symbiont | reverse complement strand
TACGTAGTGACCTGGGGCAAGACGCGCCTTCTGTTGCAGATCTGGACACGCGCCCTCGACCTTAATACTTCGGTGTTGCTGAGGCCTAACGCAAGTGGTAGCAGCAAGGCAGGGGCGGTCATCCGGTCCGGAATGATGCCGTATCCAGTGACGGTGACACTGGACACGCACGGGGGAGATGGCCAACGAAAGATGGTGTGGAGCCGGCCGATCGACAAGCGGCAGTACGTTGGCCTGGACGAGGTCGAGCTCCTGGCCAACAACATGGACGTGGCAGGCTCATAGATCAATCCACGACAATCGGGAAACACGAGCCCGGGCGGCTTTGATGGCGGCACGGGAGGGTGCAAGTGTGAATGGGTAAACTGGGTGCGTCAGGTATCTTGACACGGCCTGTCGACGAGGGTGCCTGCTCGTGGGAAGGATGGAAGGCCAGCAGTATTCTCTGCTACGCGGATTACAGGTTTGTCGGTGCAAAATTAACTTGTGGAGACATGCTGCTGCAAGTCGAGGCACGTGAGCACTACACGGCGAAGGAAGTGTCTCCGCCGATGACGTGCGTAGGGAAAATCGAGCCCGGTATGGAGGGGCAAAGACGGCGCAAAAGAAAGATGCCGATAGACGACGCAGTATGAAAAAATAGATATAGACCTGCATTATCGTGATGCCTCTGCGATCCACTAGTCGGGTGTAAAAATGCAGAGCAGTTTGGAGCTGGCAACTGAGAAACAGGAGGAAGGTTAAAGAGGCGCAGTTGAAGGAGAATAATCAATAACATCAAGACAATTAGCACAGGAAAAAAAGTAACTAATTTGGACAACTCCACTCCGGCGCACCTGCCAAGAGCACCTAAGTACCCGCGCTATACCTAATCAAGAAGGATATCAGGTCTACATATTTTCGGGTTATTTCCAGCTTTTCACTCTGTTGAACACCTGTTCGAACACCTGTTCGCTATTGCTACGTAGTACTTCGTAGTGTGTTTCTGTCACACAAAACTGTGTATTTGATCGTGCCTTGTCCTCCCACAACAGCTATGGGAATCATACGTCTATATATACAAGTCAATGAACACATTCAGGAATCCTCCACTTCCGCACGGGTCGGGCATTCGGGAACATGATCCCGACTTCGTGGAGTGATTCTGTTGCATATGTTTCGACCTGCGACTTCCTTTGGAGCCTGGACGGTTTAAAGGAGTATGCTTGTAACCAGGACTGATTCGATTCACGCTGCACGACGAGTACGTACATTCGAAACCGCTGGATCGGTCTCGATGAGGTACTAGGTACAAGCGACATGTTTCGCTATCGGAGCCCCACAATTGTGCAACAGTTTCATATGGTCGTTCCATTTTTCTTTTTTCACTCCCTGTTTTGTCTCAAACACCATCAAACCTGCTGCTTCTGTCTCCCAACCGTGATCGCGATGGCATCATTCTCTCTTTGCCGTCGATGCAGCATCATCAGCACGATCAGGCTCGATTTATCAATCTTTTGGATGAGCATCCATCTGATCATGCCACCAAATCGCTTCCCCCATCATCGTCGATGGCCCTGATGTCATAAATTCTTCTATTGATCTCTTACAAAGATATAAGGATAGCTAGATTTCATAGCTTTGGAGAAAATAACGAGTATTCTCAGTCCAATCAAGCACCTACCTTCTGTTTCATCTCCATGACATACGTCCATTTAACACACTCGATCTGACTGTCGCCTCCTATCTGATTCTTGCTCAGCTAGCTGTACCTCCTATCATCGCCATAGAGGATCCTACTCCTTTTAATACGCTGAGGAAGTATTCGTGCCTGCTCTGGGCTGGCAGACGCCTGCCTACGCCTATTCTCCTGCGAGTCCTCATCCCCGCTCCCATTGCTGCCACTACTGATTTACAATTGGTCAATTGTCGTCGGCTGGCTGGTAACCTTGAGCGGTGATACTCCATTCCGAGGAGCTTGTAAAGGATGGGGTATTTTTGGACGTAGCTGGGGACTTTCGAAGTTGTCTATGGGCTGAAACTGTCCAGCTCGTCGAATAGGGCGTCAGCTAATTCGTCAGGCGCGACAGCGGGAGGGTCTGGAGTGCCAGCAAGGCCATCCAGACGAGCAGAATCAGTCGACAAGACAGAAATTTCACGCTCCATATTACTGTCCGACTCCAGATAATGCGGTGCATCTACGCAACCTGTCTCAGCCAGCCGTTTTTTTACAGACCTGGTATTGGATGCCACCACCCGTTTCACCTGCTGTAGGGCGGTATATCTCGAAGGTCTATCCACATGACCGGGAGGCACCCATTTTTTTCAGTTGAGGGGCCTCCGGAAGGCGAATATTTGGCTGTCTACTGGTAAACTGTGCTTGAAGATTCACCTGCTGGTGGCGCCAAGTGAAGTCTGCGAACAAGTCGGCTTCGGCTCCTTTGAGAGTGCGGTGAAATGCTTGACCTCTGGCGTAGGCAGCGGCTACGACGTCTATGCCATGGCCCACAAATCGATCACCCTGATCGGTAGTGGCCTGGGGCAGCTCTGTATGGTAGCCCATTATCCAGGACGAGTACTGCAACGGTTCGGAGATATTAGCCACCTAGGGTATGCAAAGACTGGTATACAGATCCCAAGCACCTTAAACCTAGCTAAGAAACATTAACACGTTAGTCCCAGGCGTCGAGGTAGCTGGCAGTTACCAGGGCAGCTGCTAATAGGAGGCTTACGTGCTCCCACCTCAGAAAGTATGTGAAACCCAGAGAGTGTCTTTTTGTGTCTTTCGCGCTCGTCCTCGTCGCCGGGAGGGACGCCTCTCACGTTCGTACCTGGCGGCATCTGCACACTCGGTAGTTATGTAGCTCCACTCATCAGATACGAGGTTGATGGCCACGCGAGTAATATGAACAGTGAAAAACTTAAAGGAACACTGATCGAGGAGTACATTTTTTGAACGCTTGTTTGCAGTCGCAGCGTCCTCGATCTGGCTGATTCGACCATCGCAGGTCCTTGAAATCGTGCGAATAGCTGTGACAAGGGCTTGCGTGAAGGGCTTGGAACGTAAAGGTTCGAATTCAAAGTAATAATCGATTAAGATATCAAGAGTACTTGTTCCTTTCTCCTGCTTTCCTCTCACTTGGGGATCACCACCGCATATATAGACCGTTACAAAGCCAAAGCCTTCCCTGCCCTGACATCCCGGTAAGACTTCATTTCCCAACCATGTTGGATACGGTAGTCTTCTGGCACAGGCATCCTGGTAAAGCCTCATTTCCAAGCCGTCCCTGCCGTGTGCCCCTTTTTCGTGCTGACCGCAAGTCACGAATTGTGACAATAGGTTTGTGCACGTCATTTCTCTCGTATGGTGAGGCAAGCATTGGTCCGTATGACAATAGCCTCCTCAACCGATATCTTAGGGTCAAGCCCGACACCTACGATATCATGGAAGTTTTCGCCTCTTTGTGATGATGAGATATTGAAGCTGAAATAACCTGCCATTTAGTAGATATCGAAGTAGGGTTCGCGCTCGTGCCTGGGATTGAGATAGCCGCGATCCTGGGGCTCGTCAGAAAGAGCCTGGCGGTTCGTCTGTAATTCGTTTTCAGTGGTAGATTTCACCCTATTCCATATGAGCGAATGATATGTTTCTTCACGATACTGTTTCTTGTATCCGTGCTCAACCAGCTGCTTTTTGAACGCAGTGACGACGTACCATTGACAGAGCTGCATCTACTGCCCTGCGCGAGACTTTATTGAGACCACGAAGCCTGTAGCGTGGTCGCCTGAGACAACTGCTGGACCAGGGATGTCGTACAATATAGGTCTGTCCAGAAATTCATATTGGTGTTCGAAGTTTTTCTGTGCCTCAGTTGGCTGGAAGCTCGTAGCAATCGGAAAAGTCATTCCTGTTTTTTAACGCCTGTGATTACGCTCAGAAGGAGCCTTTTATCATTGGTGTCGAATGTAGTGTCAATAACAGGCAGTACAAGATGTAAATTTGCGTGCCATGGCAATCCACTTTGGATGGGCGAATATAAGCTGGTCTAGCACCAAGTGCTGCTTCTCGCCGACCCTCTGATCCACCTGCCAGTCAATAAACTCCTCTACTTAGAATTATAGCCCTTGGAGCACCTCTCGAAGACTTATGAAGCGCTCCTCAGGAGTCCGCTGGCTCTCATGCTTATTTCTGCCCATGTTGTAATAAACCGCCAGATTGATAGGCGGCAGACCTTTTTCTACGGAGTATATTCTGAGCCGTGGCAACTGTTATTATGGCTCCACTCAGGTGTACGGCCTCATCGACTGCCGTCCTCATGCCTAGCATACGGCCCTTATATGCGTGCCAGTATGTCTTGAAAGGGTCGGCAGTACGGCGTACTCGCAGTCGAATTTTCCGTCGCTTATAGCCCTAGCACCTTCTCTCTCCCGGTCTGTATGCCTCATATCTTGCGTCTGGGCCCCATGGTGTTTGCATCTGAAACGGTGCTTCTCACCACCCGAGATGCGGTCTTCACATTTTAACAATGACATAGCCATGGGCAAAGGCATTATTAGTTCTGAAAGTTTAGAAGACCTGCTTCAAGGCTATCGCAAGGTTCTATAGCCTCAGGAGCCCTAAAATGTGTAGCTGGAAACTGTTGACAAGCACGGAAGAGCCAAAAAGCAGCCCGATTCGGACGGTCCAACAAGCGAGGGACGGTTGCTCCCCGCTGAAGGTCGCTTGCTCCACCCGCAGCTGCGTGACAGCTGGCTGGCGGCCCGGGGTTGCGGCGTGGAAGCCGGCTCGGAAAAAACGTTTGCGGTGCTGGCCGCCAGCGGATACGGGTACAAAATCGCATCCTTGTCATCGCCGCTTGAACGACACGATTCCTCATTGCAAGCATCTAACGATCGACCTGAAGGCCTCAGGCTCGCTTCCGCTGTCGAAAATCTACCCTCCCTCGCTCCTCTGCCTTCCCGCGGGGGAGGGACAAGATCAGTCGCGATAGTCGGCGCCGGCGCGGTCATGCCGGCAAAGCACCGGCTACTGAGGCTCGGGCGGCGGCCTCCTCAGGCCCTCGCGAGGGCGGGCACGCAGCGCTCGCTGCTGACGCTGGCCATCGAGACGTCGTGCGACGACACGGCCGTGGCAGTGATCTCGCGCTCCGACTCGGGCCGCGTGGCCCTGCTGTTCAATGACTCGGTGGCCTCGGACAACCGCCGCTTCATGGGCGTCAACCCGGCTGTAACGGTCGACGGCCATCAGACGGCGCTCGCGGCGCTCGTGCGCAGGGCCATCGCTGTCCTTCCGAGCGCAGGAAAAGGCCCGGCTGCGGTGGGGAACGAGGATGGCGAGAAAAAGGCGACTCCGACGACGAATCCGAAAGCTAGCCCGGACTTGGTGGCCGCCACCCGCGGCCCAGGTCTCCTCTCCAACCTCTCCGTCGGCCTCAGCCTGGTCAAGGGACTGGCCGTGGCTTGGGACGTGCCGCTTCTGGGTGTCCACCACATGCAGGCCCATGCGCTGACGCCGCGACTGGTACAGGCCCTGGACGCGGCCGTCGGTCCTGAGTTCCCCTTTCTATCGCTACTCGTCTCCGGCGGCCACACGCAGCTGGTGCGTTCGCTCTCGCTTACAGACCACCGCATCGTTGCCGACACGGCCGACATCGCCGTCGGCAACCTCCTCGACCAGACGGCGCGCGTCATCTTACCGCCCGAACTGCTCGACGCCAATCCGGACGTGTCTTACGGCCGGTTGCTCGAGCACTTCGCCTTCCCGCTGCCCGCATCGTCCATCTCCGGCGATGGCCTCATCGAGCAGTACACCGCCTTCTTCCGGCCAGCCATCTCGCGCGGCCACGAGCTCGCTCACGTCCCCTCCGGCTACGCCTGGTCTCTTGGCACGCCTCTGCGCAACACGCGCCGCCTCGCCTTCTCCTTCAGCAGCATCCACTCGCAGGTGCACGCCATTGTCAAATCGCGTGCCGGAAGCATGGATTTCGCCGAGCGCCGTGCTCTGGCCCGCCATACCCTGCGAGCCGCTTTCCAGCACCTCGCCTCGCGCCTCTGTGTCGCCCTCGCCGAGCAGCCGGAGACCCTCCAGGCCGCCGCCAACACCGTCGTCGTCGCCGGCGGCGTCGCCTCCAACCGCTTCCTCTTCCACGTCCTGCGTACGACCCTCGCTGCCCGTGGCTTCTCCGATGTCCGCTTCCTCACCCCGCCCCCGGCCTTGTGCACCGACAACGCCGCCATGGTCGCCTGGGCGGCTATGGAAATGTACGATGCCGGCTGGCATACCGACCCCTCCGCCCTTCCCATCAGCCCTTGGCCTATGGATCCCGGCATTGAGGGTGTGGGCAAAGGCCTGCTTGGCGTCGACGGCTGGCTCAGGCGGGATGATGCCACGTGGTGACCGATCGCACCAAACATGACCACAGAGCCAAAGGGACGAGCCGGAAAAAAGAGACACGAGGGAGTGGTGCACGGCGTCCATCGAACTGGCTCAGACTACGTCACTTTGAGCGCCGCAGAGGGACAGCAAAAGGACGGGGAACAAGAGAAATGAGAGGAATCGAGGATTAACTGCGGCCCCCCCTTCCCCCTTCCAGGGGCGAATATGCGCGCCTCCTGCCATGCCTGGTTCTTTGATGAAAGTTGTGGCTTCGGCGCACATGACTGAAAGGCAGTGCATGCCGGTCGCGAGCCTCACTCGGCCATCTGGCTCTCAGCAAAAGACAGTCAATCAACGGCCCCTCCAGCTGTGGCGTGACAAAGAGGCCCCAAATGAGCCGAGAAGACGTGGCCTTGGGTCGAAAGATGACGGCTCGATTGCGTTCTTTCTTGTACAGGCAAATCATCACAACAATACCGACTGCTGCATCAACCCGGCTAGGTCGCCGAGGACCGTCGCCCATCTAGTCTAGCGCACTGGTGACGTTTGTAAACTCGCCCTTGTCGAGCTTGGTCTTCCAGAAGATGGGGTTCGTGTCGGAGAAGCCATGCTTGACCCAACCGTCCTCTTTGACGTGGTAGAGGTTGATGTAGCCGCCGGAGAAGGCATCGCGGTGAGTGGCCGCGAGGATGCTGCGGCGGCCGAGCTCGAGCGCATCGTCGACGCTCAGGTCGTAGCGATACTTGGCATCGAGCACACCGTAGGCAAACGTCTGACCGCTGCCGACGCAGAAGAGGTTACCGGACAGGCGGGTGCCGTCGTTGTCGACGTAGTACAAGGCTGGGCCCTCCTCCTTGGTGACGCCCGCGCACATGGTACCCATGCTGAGACCCATGCCCTTGTAGTTGTAAACCATATTGGCGAGGATCCTGCTAGCAGCCGCGACGCTGATGCGGCGCTTGTTCCGCAGCTCGTGCAGCCGGCACTGTTTGCCCAGCCAGCCCAGCCAGTACTGGCAGTCGGCTGCGCCGCCCGCCATGGTCCCCAACAGCATATTATTGATCTCAATTACCTTCTTGACAGTCTGAGACGCGATCCAGTTTCCTGCCGTAGCTCGTGAGTCCGTCGCCACCACGATGCCGCCCTGGAAACGGAACGCCAACGTCGTCGTCCCGTGCGCAATCTTGATCGGGCAATTTGCGTTGGACCGATCGTCCGTCACCGCCCTGAGCCATGACGATGGCTACGCAAAGGCCGCCGGGACTTGGTCAGTTTGCGAATCTCCGCTTTCATTCCGCCCGGGTCCCGTCACGACGCACCTGGCTGATCGGGGGCATGGCGAACTTGCATGCGAGGCTCGACGCGGACTTCATGAGCTCCCGCACGTCTTCATCGATGGGCTCTTTCTGCCCGTAAGCCGGACGGCTGTACTTTGCCACGATCGTATCCATCGTCGTCGGTCTAGACCTTGGGTTTCCTTGGCGGCGAGGGAGACCGGGATGGATCGTCTTCCAGAGCTCGCAAGCCTTGGCAACGGGACCGCTGCGATGTGAACGGCTCCAAGTGCTTCGTCGATTCTCTGGCGGCTGCTGTTTGTAAAAAAGGGCGTCAGACCTGATTGCAGGCCAAGATTCTCGTCTGCGTTCGGGGCCAAACCATCCGCTGGTCAAGCGGCTAGTTCGCTTCGCAAGCCACAGGTCAGGTAGCTTGGACCGCCGACGCGGCTTGCTGATATAATAATCTCGTAAGCAATTTCCCGGGGACGCACTAACTACAGGTGGGGTGCCAAAGGTCTGCGCGATTTGACGCGTTCGCGTACCTCGCGCCTCGGTTTAGCAACTTTCCTTAATTACATCATCGCCTATCTTTCAATTAACTACTGAAAACGAGTGCGATTTGGTTGACGTACGCGGATCTGAAGATAGAAGGCCTACTGAACTGACGCCTCCGTAGTCAATCTTTTCTGACGAACAACCATACAAATCCTGCGGCCGGGTTGGAGGCATTGACGGGAAGCATACAACCCTGATCTGGCCAATCAGAAAGCAGAAGTCAAGGCCAAAATCCCCCATCATGGTCTGGGATGCGATCTCGAAAGAAAAAAAAGCCTTTCTCGTTGGCATGAATCAATCGGCCCTAAATAGCCCGGGTTAAACACGGCAAGGTATTTTGATAAATTGGAGGAAGAGCTACTTCCTATGTACGATGGCATGCGTCATTTCCAGTAGGATAATGACCATATTCACACTGCAAAGGTGTCATGGAGAGCTTCGAACATGCGATTTCCGTGATGGATTGGCCACCCTACAATCCGGATCTCAACCACATTGAACACGTCATGAGCATTCTAAAACGCAGGCTTTCTGAAATACCACCTTGGATACTCGAACTGCAAAAGAAATAACAAGGTTTTGGATGCTTTCAAGGAGTGTTTGTGGTGCACGTAGGCATCTCAAAGGGTGGAAAAGAGGATGAAGATCTCTTACTAAGTTAGAGCCTAGGTCTCTGCCAAGATCACCGCAGCCTACACTCTAACCATAACCAACAGCCTCCCAAGAGCAAATGGCCTTGCAACAGCTCATGCACCAAATCCATGCTCAGCAACAAGCTATTGAGGAACTCCAGGCTCAGCTCTCCCAGAAGTCTGCCCAGCTCCAGAACACCTCTCCTACCTTCAACAAAGTCCCCACCAAGCTTCCAAAGCTAGTGACCTTTGATGGGAAAAGAGGAGGCTGGGCCTTTCTTCACATCCAAGTTAACCAACCCGAACATTGGACAACCAAGAAAACACCCACCGGAGCCTACGGCATAGGCACCCGCTCCACCTGCAATGCAGCCCCCGCGGCGGGACTTTGGCTCGTCCCTAGCACGGGCCCATGGAGCTGCTACTGAACCTCCGGTGGACGTTTTCCAGGCCGGCATTCCGCAGACCGGCACAGTCCGGGGGCGGCAGTCTCGGTACTGCTATTTCACGCCGGGGGATGCCGCCGCGAGCGTGAATCCGGCCGCCGAAACCGCACTGGCCCGCAATCCCCGGACGGGCGAGCTCGGCCCCTCAAGTGCGGCACGGGCTGAGCGGCTCTAAGATGGCCACCCCAATTTCACATTCACGGGAGGCCTCGGTGGCGGCCCATCCAACTGAGGTCGTGGAATGGGTGCGAAGCATGTGGACCTTTGCCGTTCAGCCGGAACAGGCAACCCTAGCGGATAGCTGCCGCCACCGCAACAAAGCCACGATCAGGGCTGAGGATCGACTAAGCGTAGCGTCGCTCGACTGCCCTGAGAAGCTCCACAACATCCAGACAGTCCTCAGCAATGGCCTTATCCCTTACGAGGTGTGGGCCGAGAGGGCGGCAATCGAACTGACTGGTGGCTTCAGCACCGTGGCTCAGTGGCAGCGCATCAACAGGCCGTCGTGGATGGAAGTTGTGGAAGGTGTTCTCCCCGTGTTGCTAAAGAACCGCCTCCTCACGACACTACAAATTCGATTTGCGCGGCCCACGCCACGAAAGGGGGAAACAACAAACGCGTTCGCCAACCGCATGAGAAACAACTTCCTGTACCTCCCTGTCCAGCTACAGACAAATGACACCGACTACAACATTGCCCTCGAGCATATCCGAGCCTATCTCCCGCAAGCCTGGGATGTACTCGAGCCGCCAGAACGGGGACTCAATGCCCTCAACGTTCTGGACGCGATAGTGCGCAAAAGCCGGGAAATGGGCTCGCCACACATTTGTGTTTCTAATTGTTCAGCGGGGCGCTCATCGGCCCCTTCTTTTCCTGTTTTCTTTGACCATGGTTCGAACGCGTCGTCAAGGCGTGCGCAGGGCGCTTCCTCCCTACGCCGCGCGCTGTAGCGGCAAGCCCCGAGGGAGCCGGTTGAACCCCTTGACGTAAGTCTTTTGCGTAAATAATCCCACAGACACGAGGGTTCACGCACGCAACCTTGGGTGAATGGATCCGATCGGTTTTCAATGGCCCCCTTGTGGCTGGGGTCGGTGCCACCGTTGGCCCGGACTTGCAAGTCTTGAAACACCACGTACTGCCCTGGGACCCCGAGGAGCGCACCATCGTCGGGATGACTCCGCGCCAGACAGGGGGAAATCAAGGAGACCAGACAGGGCCGGGGCGCCTGGGCGCAGCCTCAAAGGTCGCCGCACACAACGCGTTGACGTAGACGGGTTCCCTTGATACATAGTCACATCCATCTAGTTATACTCTCACGGGCCTCTCTGCAAGCTACGCGCAGTAGAGAGCAGGCCTAGAGATGTCTGGAAGATTGACCGCTTGCATCTCCACACTCATGTCCGACGTCTGAACTACGCCACGTCCTTGCCTTCTTCGTTTCCAGACACCAACCCAGGCTGCCTGGCAGCATTCATAATTGCTACTTAGCTAGGATATCGAAAACGGGAAGCAGAAAAAAAGAAAAGAGCCCATTCCGTCCATTTTGCTCCCTCTCCATCCCTCCTGTGCTTCCCTGAATCAGGCCGGCAGTTGATTCTTCTCACCCGTGTTCTGGCCGAATCTTGCCTACCCTTCCGCCACCCTCTCTCGCTCTCTGTCCAGGCTATTCAAAGGCAAAAACAAAGCAATGGTGACGTTGATCAAAAAGAAAAGAGAAAAAAGACAGCGGAAATGACGAAAAAGTGTCGGGCGTCAAGTCTTCTCTAACGAGACCCGAGACCAATCGCGAGCCACGTCACCGGCGAGCCGATAAGCATGCCGTCGTCTTTGCCAGATTCGTGTCAAATCTTCATCCAAAGCACGGCCACTCCAATCTATGGATTCGGCGTGGCTTCTCGGCTACTGCCGCGGCCCTCTCGCTTCCCAAAGAGACTCCGTCGCAAGTTATGGGGCCGCGGCATGTCCAGCACGTTCGACTCCGCCGCCTGGAAGCTGCTCTTGATGGTCACGGTGCCGCCGCCAATGGTCAGCGTCTTGGGTGCCGAGTTGGTGGTCTCGCCTACAAAGTATACGTGTTCGCCCAGCTCGTCGCTACTACCAATAAAATGATCACCCTTGACCTCGATCTTAAATTGTGAGTCCGAGCTGCATTTTACGCTGAAAGTCTCATCAAAAGTCCAATCTGCCGTGGGTGATTTGAAGTGCTTGGTCTTGCCAATCACCTTTTCTATCGGCAACGTCTGCGACACGACAATGTAGAGATCGGTCGAGGTAGGGTAGCCCGAAGCGCCGACGACGGTGAAGCTCGCAGTGCCCAGAGAGCCGCTGCCCGGAACAACGCTGTGCATCAAAGATGCCGTAATGCTCTTAGCTCGGTGGTGGTGGTGGTGGTTCACGGAGTCGGTACGCGTCAACGGCCGCTCTATAGTGGGGACCAGAGCGGCTTCGGCTTGGTGCATCGACCGCCACCGAGGGTCGACAGCCTCTCCGCCATTGCTCATCATGGCGGGCGCCTCTCCGCCTTCGGGTACAGCCCTGTTGGACTCTTCTCCTTCCTTCTTGCCGAAGATGCCACGCCGCAGGAACGAAGCGCCACGGCCGACACCGTGTCCCACGGCTCCGGCTACGGTAACGCCTCCTTTGATGGGGGCCCCCGCCACGCCGGTGACGATTCGGCCGGGTGCGGCGAAAGTGCCCGAGAAAGTTGATAACCCTTGGACCGTCCGCGTCACATAGTCTGGCCGGAATAGCATGCGTAGGCGTACGTTGCCCGATTTTCCGTCCAGCAGGTATCGGGACTCGGACGGCTTGAAAGGGTCAAGCGTATCTAGATTGATTACTGCTGATCCCAGGAAGTCAGGCTTGTCAGCAAAGTCATAGTCGTACACATTAACGACGAAGTTCGCAGCCGTCCGTGATGGAACGTTGACCTCGAAAAACTCGTTCCAAATGGGTGAAAGCGTCTTCTTGATGATTTTGGTTTTGTAGACTTCCTGACCTTTCAGCTCGAATTTGCAATAAGGGTCGCTCTTCCCGTTGCGGTCGGCTGAGGGCAGGTCGCTGGCGTCCAGGACATCTACGCGGAGTTTGCCCATATTGTTGATGCTTTCGCTCGGGTCCAGCTGCATCTTGATGGGAATATACTTCAGACTGACCTTGACCCAGCTGTCTCTGCCATCTTCGGTCCTCAGCTTAAGTGTTGTTGGGTTGTTCTGCCGGCCTTTGTTTAGTCTCTCGCGCTTCTCATCGTCTGATAATGCGATATGCAAAACTCACAAGGCATTGCCTGAGCGTCTCCATGGTGTTGCCGATCAGCTGCCCCAGAATGTGATCCCTTTCATCGCCCTTCTTGCGCGCCTTGAGTGCCAAGCGAGAGACATCAAGTTCGCGAATGACACAATCACCGATTTCGTCGAATTTGTGAGACCTTGTTTGCGTCGTGGACGAAACATACGAGGCGTAGGCCATGTCGTCGACAAACACCTCGAGACGAATTTGACTCTCCGGCATTTCCGCTTCCAAGAGCCGAAAAATGAGCAACCCACTCTCGAATTTCAGAAGCTCCTCGGGGCTCAGTCGGATTTTAGGCGGCCCGTTGGCTTCGACCGACGGCCTGCCTGCCGCCGAATGAGAGCTCCTAGGTCTTTCCTCGCCACCCTTATCGAGGCTGACCTTGAACTTGCCAGTCTGCGAGGACCTGTCGACAGAGATCCTCTGCAACTCGCTATTCTTGTCGCCATACTGGGCGGTCTCTTGTCTCTTTTCCTTCTCTGCCTTCATCTCCGTCTCTTCCTCTTCGGGGTCTGCGATGTTGAGGCAGGGGTAAAAGGCAGCGGTAAAGGTCAGTGTTCCTTTTGCGATGCCCTTGCCGTGCAGTCGGAGACCCTCTTGTCGAACAACCTTCTCGTCGTGGACCAGATACTCGCCACTATCGGCCTGTTGAACGTAATCGCTTGCAAACAGTTCGACCAGACCGAGGCTTCGATCCTTGCCCATCTTTTCCGAGTCCATGACTTCCATTGTAAGCCTGTCGCGGCTCGAATGAATCGGGACATATAGAACTTCATCCCACTCGGGGTTCAGGTCATTCCTAAACGTAACGGTGCGGGCCTTGTCGATTCCAGATAACAAAACACGGACGTATGGATCCGACTTGCCAAAGGCCTCGAAGTTGCGCAAATCCGTGGCTCTCTTGAAGTGAAATCGCATGACACCAATCGGCGTCAGGTAGCCCCCCGGTGCCCTGCCACGCCGGAGATGGCGACTGGTCTCCATTGAGCCATCATCTTGACGCGACCGGACTGAGCGCCGGATAGCTGGTACCACTCCTTTCGTGCTCCATTCTTGCCAAGTGTCTGGTCTCCGGTGAGCTCCCGGTCGTCCTTGATGGTGACGCCGAGCTTGGCGCGTTTGCGATCAGTGATGAGGATTTCCTTGGAACCATTGTCCCAGATGGGATTGTTTGTACGCTTCAGCTTCTTGGTCTGATGAACCAGCTTGCCATTCAGAAACATGGCGGCATAAGGATTGAGGAGGCCAACGAGACTTTTTGTGCCGTCCAGGTCCTTGGCCTGTTCCACAGTAAATCGCAAGATGCCCTGGTTGGAAGGCTGTGGAGGTTCAAGTTTGCCGTCCGCAAGTTTCTGGGCCTCAAGAACCGGGAAGAAGTGGAGGTCACAAGAAACCATACCACGAGCCTTGCCGTCGGAAATGACATCGAGTCGCTCGTTCTCGAAGACGTTGAGTTCTTCCATGTCCTCAAGGCGGAAGGATGCGACACCCAGTTCCTTGGACTTTCGAAAATCATTCTTGTCGAAGACTTGAATATCGAGCGTGTCGTTGAAGGAAGTGACGATGAGATAGTGCGTCTCGTTCCACCTTGGATTGGGATTATCATCAATGGTTTTGGTCCTCGCGAGCTCCTGGCGTCGACTGAAGCTGATGCAAGCATACGGATCAACGGTGCCGGCAAAATTATCCGTGTTCTTAAGACCCTGGGCCCCGTGAAGGGTCAGGGCTAGAACACCGAGGGCCTGTTCGACTGGAGTGCCAGCGAGCATCTTGGCCACCTCGATGGGGAAGACGTTGGGCGCATACATCATAGGGGACAAGTTGCCATGAATCTGCTCGAGAATGAAGCGTTCTAGACCGGGTATGAAATTGATATCGAAGCCAAAGTTGTCGCCGCCCAAGGGCTTACAAACGTAGTCAATGGTGGGTCGGTCAAGAAAGCACATCTCCACCCTGTCGACGTGGGGGAAAGGGATCTGAAGCTTGATCTTGAGGCGCATGACGCCTGAGAAGGCCATGTCTTCCACGATGACATCAAGGCCCTTGCTGATCATGGCTTTTCCGATGCGAATCTCAAGGACAACCTTTGGGTTAATCTTGTTCTTTACCTGGCGGGCCGTCATGTCAGCTGTGTCGTTTGGTGTGAAGCTGAATTTCCAGTCCATCATCACGATGTCATCTTCAGTCTTGGGGTAGGTCTTGACGTGTTCCATGCGCGGAGGCTTGGAGCCGAGGGTAAAAGTCTTCAGTTTCAGGCTGTCGAGGAAGGCCGGTGTGGCCGAGCTGAGGACCTGGTCTACAGAGTTGATGATGGTTTGGGCTAGCACGGGCTGGTAAATGGGCCAGAACTTGATCATAAAGGAGTTGATCCATTCGAGGGATTCATTATCGGTTTCAAGCTTCTTAAGCGCCAACTCGCGAGTAATGTCATCGCGAAAATTACGCCGCACGCGCCGAAGGGATGTACGATAGTAGGTTGCACAAACGGCCATTATGATGGCGACCCAGCCCAGGCCGGCCCCAAGGATAGCGATGAGCCATGATGATATGCAAGCGAACATAATAAGGGCGGCGTTATGGTACCAATCTGAGCATGCAAGGTCAGCATGGGGTTGAGCGAGCCAGGGTGCGGTCGAGACAAACCGCCATACAGGTGATCCGGCAACTTCATTTCAACCCAGGTAGTGTGGTCGAGTAAGCTCTCGTCCTCCATAGGATTGGTGACGGGCCAACCCATCATAGGTGCCCAGCCGGTGCGGGAGTATGGGGCTTCGGCAGCATCGGGATCGGTGCCGTCGGTGAGCTGATTTCCTTGTGCATCCGTGGCCACGTCAAGCACGCCGGCCTTGCCCGGCTCAGGGAGTTCTTCATCCGGGCCAGTGCCATCATCATGATTGGTGATAATGGCCGCGCCTTTCTCACGTCTGCTCTGTTGGAGCTCTACCGGAATCGCCTGAGACGGAGACTACGATCAGTAGGTACTCGGTCAATGACAGGGAAAGCTCAACGCACAGCCCGAGCTTGAGCTCGCTTCTGCTCCGTGGAGGCGTTCGGATCGAAGGAAAAAGAAGCAACGCCGGAATTTCTGGACTGCTCGACGATTTGGCGAGCGGCATCGTCTGCAGTCACTTGAGACTCGGGGTTCTCGGCGGCCTCGACGACACCCTGCGCCTTGAGCTCATTTGCATCCTGAGCGGACATAGTACCAGGCACGGCGAACGACTAAGAGACTCGTTCACCAAAGAGGTCAGTCGACAGGAGGCGGCGGCGCAAGAGACATCCAGAAGCTTTAAGGCGGACCGGGAACGGACAAGAGCGGGAGGCTGAACACAAATTACGGCCGAGGTGGCGCAACGGCTAGGCGGAGGAGACGCGGGTGGGGAGGCGGCTGATAGTGCGCCGCGAGATTGACGAGAGATAGTACAGCGCATGCGCGTGCAAGGCCTTTTCTGGCAAGACGATCAGGTCGGACGGGCAGGACGGGAGCAATCCAAGGTCCGGGGGTGGAGGAAGGGGGGCAAAGGGGAGGGGGCCAGGCCTGCGGTCGGTCACTCGGCCGCGAATTAACGGACACAGCCGAGCCGACGGTAAAGGCGAGACGAAAGGGTGCGGAAGACGACGGTCAACGGGAGCGGCGGGAGGGCGAGAGAATGAGAAGCAAGAGGGATCAGAGCGCGAGAGCGCGAGAGGCCTCAGCACAAGAGCTGGTGCGGATAGAGCTGTGGATCCTACTCCATAGTGGTGCAGCATACTTCGTACGATTAGTTCGTAAATAGTAGGCAGAAGACGAGGACGAGATTCAGGGACAACGCTACTCCGCTCTGGCAAGTTTTTTAGGTATTCCTCCGTAGGGGCAGTTTGTCATTTGCAGCATAGATTCACATAAAGACGTGCGTAGACCCTTTTTTTGGAAACTCCAAGCTACCTTTAGATGACGAGAGCCATGTAGCCTCTCCCGCGTGTCTGGCGACTCGACCTGCCCTGCCCTGCTAAGCCGCGACATAATTTACAGCGAGCAAGTGCAAGCCCGACGCTTCTGGTTGGCCGGCTCCGGGGCTCACGGAGTGCAGGGCGGGAGCTGCTGGCGATACCCTCCATCGCCTTCGTGGTCGCGTCGCCTAGGCGGACAGATAGGGTGTTTTTTGTCTCATAGCGTCAGGGCCCCATCTCTTTCCTCCGGCCTCCAACTACTCGCTCGAGTCGGTTGTTGAGTGGGCAAACAAACAAACCTTCCTGCGTCGCATCGCACGGCGGCCTGTGGCGCGAACCACGAACAAAACGTCTGTCTCTGACCCTGCTCCCTTTGGTCTCCCGCGCCTTTCCACTAGACCGTTTGATGCTTTGTACCCAAACAAGCCGGCGACAGCCTGATCCGGCCGGCTGTCTAACCGTGTCTGATCATGTATGCATGGCTTAACACGTCTCTATAGCTTGTCGCTCCTGCATTGAACAGAAGCGTACGCTTTCGCAGCACGACAGCGGCTCTGCCGATCCTCCATCATGTTACTCGCCGTTATTGCATGACAAGCCAGTCTTCCTCATCTCGCATCAAACCATCACAGCCCGACCCACCCACCTCGATTACCGAGCACGCCACGCGCCGCTTCTCTTCTGGCACAATTGCTGCTCCAAGTGCCTGTCTATTGTGCACCTTGACCAATCCCTCGGGCAAGTAGACCAGGACGTGTCTTTCTCAGCTACTGCTTCTGGTGTCACGGCCTCCTCGCCTGTCTGAACGAGTACATTTCCCACCTCGCTTGGCGCTCAAGCTGCAGGCCGCCTGAGCTTCAAGTATTAAGTAGCGTGATGCCAAGTCTTGTCGCGACTGTTCATCTCGTTCCCTCAACACCGCTCCTCTCAAAAAAAGTCTCAGGGTCCAAACCGCCGTCATCTCGGCTTCGCTTCTTTCAAAATGCGCGACAGCCGTCAGGGAAGCTCAACGCAGTCGGCGAGGAAGCTTGAGCAAAACCACTGAAGAACAGAGGATGTTGCTAGAATCCAAAGCCGTCGTGCTGATGAACAGGGCATCGTCCGGGGTGGTTCACAAACCATGCCGAGATACAAGCTTTGTGAAACCGGCAAAGACACTCCAGCCGTGCCATGCCTACCCCCGCAGTAAACTCTTCGAGGCAAATGGTGCACTCCGCGTCATCTACGCAATCCTTCTCTGTCGCCGCATATGAATGCACATGTCGATGTGAGACTCGCGGAGGGTCTCATAATCCGGTAGGTCACGGGATGGCAACTCGTGATGGCATATCGGACACTCATCTTCTGCGATCGGAAGCGAAGGTGGAGGTGGTGGCGGCAGTGCCCGTTGCCGCGATGTCGACTCCCCAAAAGAGTTGTGCCGGTGGCGGCGCGAAAATGATGCTGGCGTGCTGGATGGCCCCATGGCAAGAACGTGATCCAAACTGGATTGATATGTGGCGTTCATTCGATCGTGGTGGGCAGCAACTGAGCCCGGGGCACCTCCGGGGCCGGCGGGACCCTAGAGCGGCACATCGTCAGCCTTGGTCTGTCTTGCTTCTCCACGTTCCTCGGAGGCTCACCATGGTAACGCTCCTCCATCTTGAAGGGTAGTACTGGTAAGCTTCTCCACCGCGAGTTACTGTAAAGGCAGCCGTCCCGTATCCGCCAGCAGAAAGAGACCCTCCGTACAAGCTTCCGTGGCTTGTCCGGGGACGATGACGCGAGGATTGCGACGAAGATGAAGGAGAGTTTACGGGACTCTGCGGCGGCGCCGTGTTCGGGTCGGGGACGCAGGGGTTGCAAAGCCGGACTCTCTCGCCACCAGATTGGCCGCTGATCTCAGAGTACCCCGCTCCCAGGCCATCCAACAGCAGTCTGGAAGGCAGCGAATTCTCTGCCCCTGGCGGCAGCACGATGTATTGATGAGGAATGATGATACGATGTGGCGAGCAGGAATTGCATACCACTCGACCACATTTCCTGTTGTTACTTTAGCACAGAGAAGACAACATGGACGCCAAGGTCTTCGGTTACGACCAACCTGCAATGGTGTTTTCGTAGGAAGATGCTAAATTGCGTGTAGCAAATGGGACAGTACGTCACCTCGCCATCCGGCTGCCACCGCGGTAGGGTCATGTCTGTAGAGCCGTTGTGCTCGTCATCCGCCCGATTTTGCGCATGTGCAATGCCATCGTTAGCCTGCAGGCTCCTGCGGGAAGCCGAGACACCATGACCTCTCCGCATTGCTGCTTGCTTGTGATGCTCGGCGGAGGAAACTATGTAGGAGTCTGCGACTCTGGAGAACGACAGATTTGGGAAGGCCGTGGAATCAGTCTGCGACCGAGCACGGTGGCTGGTGTTGCGTCGTGAGGTGGCGTCATGTGTATCTTCCGCCATGAGAGACTGGTGACTGGGTGAAATCGTGTCCGATGTCGCTGAGGTGGTGGCGGAGGCAGCAGCGCTCGTTGATCTCGCCAGAAGTGGCTCAACCGGAATCGCCCCAACGATCTCCCGGGATGACAGACTGTCTGCTCTGCACACAAGACCAGCCGTGCCAGTATTGTCGCTCAAGCTCGTCGAGGCCTCTATTTTGGAGTCCACAAGACAAGCCGTAGAGCTAGGCCCTTCTTGAGATCCTTCAGCATATGCCTCGCCACCAGTGGCTACCGTCGCCCTTGTTCTTTTGAATACGTGGGACGGGCAGTCGAAGTAGCGAGAGCACTCTTGGTGATAAAGTCGATCTGTTCGCCATTGACAAGACGATGACTGCTCTCCCGGTCTAGGGTGAGATCCTTGAGGGGAGTGTGGGAGCGAAATTGTTCCATCAGCGGTTTCCTCGCGAATGGCGATAGGCCTCGACGGGCCTGAAGAACTGGCCATGATATTACATGGAATTTATTTAGATCGTATAGATGCGTGTGCGCGATGTGATGGTCTGCTCGACAAGCCAAGTCCTCAGTGCCTCCCTCGGCTTTGGATCGAAGGGTGGTTCGGGCGGTGCGGGCTGCTCGGTCTCAGGCGGAAGCTGGCCGCAGGCAGGGCACAAAAAGCACTCGCCTACGCCTGATTTTCACGCCATGATCAGGGCCAGGATAGCGGCGACGGGGCGCGTGGCTTCCTGCGGTCGACGAGAGGTATACGCCGAGTTTACTTCAGGGGCAAGATGTAGGATCAGAGCATGGCAGCCAGCGCAGACGGCGCGGCTCCTTTGGGTTGTGTCGACGCCACCCAACGGGAGCGGGGCATGATTAGTCAGGTACCCGCAGAGTCACCATAGCCCACAAAGGTAAAAAGGCAAAATGGAACGCATCTTCTAGGGTGTGACTACATACACTCCACTTGTGATGGGTGGCGCCCTCTGGCTATTCCGCGTCATGGGGTAACTTAAGTCTGCGGATATATAAAACCTAAATAGAGGAACAGTTGCCTGAGAAAGCGTCCGCATCACGCCCAGCGCTGTAGTATGGCGACAAATTTCCAAACGCCGAGAAATCGCGGCAAAGTCTAAGTGGGTCGCGATCTGATAGCTGACCTGGCATGAAGCCCCGTGCATGTTGTGCGGCGGCAAGGGGCATGGGGCATTGATGGGACCAGCTTCTCATGCGACTTTGAAATTTCGATTGAAGCCCAGGCTATTTTCCGGGCTTGCGTAATCCTCAGCGGCGAGTGGCTCTGAGCCTCCAGCCATGCCGCCATGCCGTCATGCCGCTGCAGAATGCGCCGCGGCTTCAGTAGTAA
>KN173786.1:96751-109689 GCA_000758425.1 Nilaparvata lugens yeast-like symbiont | reverse complement strand
CTGTGCGCTTTGAAAGGTGGTGCCAGGAGACACAGTTCTATGAGAACGTGCCCTCGGCGCCCCACGCTCGCGGCTGAGGCGAGGGACGAGACGCGGCGATCTGCCGGCGGATGCGGTGAGGGGGCAGGCCCCTTACAGACAGGGATAGAAAGAGGAGGATAGGCCAGACTGTTTTCTATGCGGGTTCCTCTCACTTTGAGAGGTTGGGGGCGGCGGAGGAGCCTACCCAGGCGCCCCGTAAGCAGGCGCCTTGCGCCATGGATCGGCCTGGCTTGACCGGCACGAATCCCCTCTTCAGACTGTGCGGCAGTGAGGCCGGTTGAACCGGGGGGCGTATCTATCACGTGCCCACGCTTCGTTTGCCCAAGTGGGA
Organism: Nilaparvata lugens yeast-like symbiont; assembly: GCA_000758425.1. Taxonomy (NCBI): domain Eukaryota; kingdom Fungi; phylum Ascomycota; species Nilaparvata lugens yeast-like symbiont. The sequence continues at coordinate 109,316 of KN173786.1, read as the reverse complement.
TGGCGCACGTGCACAAGTACGGATCGCGCACGACGTAAAATAATTCAATCAATCATAGTTGAACCACTACGATTCTCGGAATTTTCTTCGAAAAGAAAACAACAGCGAATAGAATATGGTGGGCCTTTAATTCACAGGACTTGAGAGCGCAGCGGAGGAAAGTAGATGACCGGCACGCTACGCTCTCAAGTCCTGTGAGTTTGAGAGTTTATGAGCCCGGTCGGCTTGTTGATCCGAAATCCGTTGCAACCTTTCATTGAGGCTATCGTGAGGCTCGTCCGCGCATACCAGCCTAAGCCTCTATGGTGTTTCCAGCGAATCAGGGCATCAAGGATTCAACCCCTTTGCCGTCCACCCCTCTGATTGACAGTGATTGCTAACCTCCCTTCTCACCTGTCCTAATGGTGACCCCATTGGCTGCCCTCCGTAGTATATCTACGTGAAAGCGTGGGTGAGCTTCTCTCGGCATATTCGCCTCAATGACATGCTAAGATTCTGCTTTTTTACCGTAAAAGGCGCATTAAATCCATCCATAAAGATGTCGGGCCATACCCTCTTACGGAGACAAGCGATACTCAGCCAGGTGATCAGATAATGTTAAAGGCATGTGAGTATAGATAACAAATCATACATGTCCAACCCGCTACATGATACAATTTCAGGGACTATACCATTCAGGATGCGCATTAGGCTGGTCATGAAAATATTAGCAGCGGTTGGGGCACGTCCGTTAATAGAAGGACTGTCCGAACCTTGCACGAAGGCGGCGAAGCGGCCACTTGCTCTGCCGAAAATGTGCATGCATGTGCGAGTTTCTCCGAGCCGAGACAGTCATATTCTCATGACGTACCGTATTAACCTAGAGCTACAAGCTTCAGCCATGCCTAGTGTGTCCTTTCGTAGGCCCATTCTAACCAACTATGGCACCACGGATTTCTAAGCCGACAGTGCTTTTTATCTTTTGCCTTAACGTGATGAGTGTGACTCAAGCAGTTTTAGCAGTGCCTTAATGCTCCAGGCAGTGTGGGATAATGTCGGGGATGTACGATGAGCGTAAGCCTCAGGAGTGAGCACCCTAGGTGTACATACATTCTACTCCGTGCAGAGCACGAGCATGAATGAGTCTGAGACAAGGCTACAAAAGATGATGGTGGTAGAGCAGGCTTATGCCTCAAGAACTAATGCAACCACTGAAAGTCTGAGGCTGAGGCAATAGTACAGGCAATAGGCCTGCGACACGCCGCCAATTTGACGCATCGTTAGCTGCGGACTCGCCTTCGCCTCTTCTCACCATATTCTCCTCCAATGTGAACGTGATCAAAGTCAATGAACTGCCTTGAAAAGCTGTGATATATGCACAATGGTGGCTTTAAAAGTCAGTAGGCCTTAAGGGCCACCGCTTCAAACGATTACGGTGTTGTGCAGGACTTTCGTGGCCGTCTTGGGCTTGCGGGAATTCGTAAGTTACCGGCGATCCTAAGTCCCATGTCGCACTTTAAGTCGGCCGACTGTTGAGGCCGCAGCGAAGGATCGATCGTCTGGGGCACAGATTGAGATTTGATCTGGCAGTGGTGCCGTCAGAAAATATGACGTTTCTTGGAGTAGCGGTGCCAGTTATACGGCTTGAACAAACCAAACGGGCTGAACGTGAGGGTCATCAATCCTCAAGCGCGGCGGCAGCAGCAGCTAGAATAAAGGGACATGCATAGCAGCTCAATCTCCCGAAAGGCGGCCGGCGCAGCGATTGAGTCCTCGGGATCAACATACCAGATCTCATGCGATAATCGGCATAGAAGTCCTAATGTAAGTTTCGCCGCAACCGCAACCGCAGCCGCGGCCGCCAGCTGGGGATGGTAGGCTGGCTGAGTGCTTTGAACGGGTCGTGAAATGTCCTTTCTTGCTATGTTGAGTCAATTGGGTTCTCCTATAAGTTGTAGCTCTGCGGTGGCCTCGGCTGTATGCAGTGTGCGTAAGGCGCGTCCTGTGCGTTTGTGCTCAAATTGTGTTACCTAAAACGCAGGCAGGGAGGGGCGGGGGGCAGCAAATTCACTTCCTACTCGTCTATATCATCAAAGACACCGCCTCTGCGGCGCTTGTTGGGCGCCCCATCACAAGTCGCCAACTCATAACTAATCCTCCTGCCCCTTCACCCGGTGGGCGCATACCAGCTCCCTGTTTCTCTCCTTTGCTGCTTTCTCTTGTTGGTTCCGATTCGTTCCTAAGGTAAGGAGGAAGTTTCCCCCTCCCACCCACCATGTCCTACACGGCTTGCCCATTTCTGGCTTTGCTGTCTCAGCTCATGACTAACCGATGATCATATCGCAAGCCTGCCGCAACGCCGTGATAATCGCTTTGACTTAACGCAAGACCAGTAATTGGCCGCGACCCAACGGCATGGCCTCGTCTGAGGTCGATCAAAAGTTTTTGAGCCGGCTTGCGAGAGCTGTAGAGCATGACAATCCCCTACTATCCTCTATGCTCTTCAAGGTTCTCGGCCTGTCGCTCAACCTTGCCGAGCAGCTCGTTGCGACCAAAAACAACGTTGCCTGGACTCATGGACTACCCACCTCTTTCTGAAGCACGCGCTTCACATCCTCTGGCTTTCTCGCGAAGGCCTCGTCATGCTCCAGCAATATATCATACCCATGGTCGGCAACTATGTGGAACTCAAAGTTCTCGCATATAAGCTCCGTGCCAGCTTTCATCACATCATTGTCCTGTTTCACAATCAACCTTCCAGTCTCCCATCTAACGAGCTGGTCTCTTCAACTGCCCGTCATGGTCGCTCCGGAATGGTCGCAGACGTTGAGCAAGGACCGACACACCGGCTTTCATCAAAGAGTGCCATCGAGAAGCTCACCCGCGCAGTCTGCACCATCCGTAGGAGGACCCATGGGTCTTCTGCCGGGCTTCGAGCCTCACGTTTCTCTACTACCGCCGTCTTTCCTATTACCCGCCGAAGACTTCCTCCCTACGGCCCTCAAGTACTTTAAAGAAGCCGCTAGCTTGACTGATCAACTGCTCTAGGGCTCACACTCCTTACGCCTTTCTGTCAAGACCGAATATGCCGTCTTCCTCTTTGATTGCATAGACGACGCCGATGCCAGTCGAAAGTTATCCAAGGACACGATTACGGAAGTCTACAATGCGATAGAAGGCATGGACGATGACATGTTTCATGATGCTTGCGAACTCGTCACTGTGCTTGGAAAAATGGTAACCCGAGGGCTTGGGCCCAGCAACCTTTCTCCCGTCCAAGAACCGAGAAGCAGTCCGAGATTGGGATCCAAGTCCCTCCCCGACCCTGGCATGGAAAACGCAATATGACGCGCCTTGGGCTACGCAGGCAGGCAGTCCGTCTTAACTGGATCTAGCACGACACGTACTGCTGCGCTCGCACCAGTAAGACACTTTTCTCTCAGGACTTTGTGTATGATCATTGCAAGCTAGCTGAGTTGAATGTGGTCCGCGACGACCCGATTTCAGCTTGCCCCGCTCTCCTGTGTTGATTCGCGTAGATAGAACATGAGGTCAGAGCCGCAGACCACCAAATTTTCCCCAGGCAACCTAAGCTGAGCTTACGGAAGGCACTGTATACCTTCTTTGCTTCGTCTTGATAATAGCCTGGGTTGCGATTTAGGCCTCATATTTGACGGCCTGTATAGCCAATACCATAACTGAAGTATACGAGGATGCAGGTCGCGGGGGCTCAACTCACCACATCTGGATCCACGCGAATGAGGAGCTTGTGACGAGTACGGAGCACAAAACGCACCCAATCTGTAATCATCACGACCGTCAACCTTGTCTTGAAAAACATTGCCAGCCCCGTGTGGCTGTTGGCTTTCGATAGCGCCCAGCATGCTGGGCACCATACAGCACCGAGGCACCACAACTCCGCGAAGCCAACACCGGCGGAATCACACTCTCTAATTGAGTACCCTCCATTACGAGGAAGACTCCCCACCACACGGCTTTCAAGACGGTGTTTTCAGTGTGTTTTTTTCGTCGCCCAACGTGCTTGTCTCGCACAAGCAGCTCTCGCGCTACGAGCGAGTAATCTCCCGCCAAACCAGACCGCCGCCCTATATTATCTTGCAGGCCCAAATTATCTCGGCAGGCGTTGTCGATAAATTGGACCTTGTCAGGCTTCCCTTGTTTCTCCCTCCCCCAACTCCTTCCCACACAGGGGTTTTCCCCAACCTTTTCACAATTCTTCTTTAACGGCTTTACGGCGTCTGACTCGTGGGAATTGCAACATCCCAAGGGGGGTTCGGGGCTTGGGAGCAAGTAGAGGAGAATTGTGGCCGGAAAAAAGGCTAGGAGGAATTGGCGGAGAACCTTGACAATTTGCACACCCTTGACGGTGCTGCGCAATGGATTGGCCTCAATGACAAAGTCGAACCCACTGGAAGATTTGGTGGGTTGAGATTAACCGATTAGACTGGGTGAGGCGACTTATGTGATTATCACTAGCTGTCACGACGCAAGAATTGACTGCAAGTCGAGCCTTCAACGGTCATGTACGCAAAACTGAAAATAATCAAATCGAGGGGAAACGCAAAGTGTAGGCACACGAGAGAATCAGTTCATCTTTCTGGTTCCCGGTGGCACGATTCTCGAACTTTTCCTTTACCGTTGCGTTAGTCTTGCATCACGACGAAAGCCTTCGCTACGGCACCACCCTTGCGCATGAATGACTACTACGACTCTCTTATAGAAGTGAGCGGGGTTACATCGGATGGCTGAGCGACAACTCGCCTTCAGTGGCAGGCGTCGTCAATGCGGTGAAATTCAGCTTTGCCGGTTTTTCCACTTTTTCCACTGAGAGCCTGTAAACTGAGCTCTATTGGACACTTTGGCGGCTGGGAAGATATCGCGGCAGAGTTGGATTCGGAGTATCTTGTTACGTGCTCGGGGTATTCGATGTTTTTCTAAATCGCAGGCTTGCCATTCAGGACTCGGAAACGTTGAAGTTTTGGGATAACGCCATAATCAAGACTGTCCGCGCCAAGTGCCGGCGAGTACACGGAGATCCTAATGCTATGTTCGATGGATGTTACATCGAGCGGCATGAACTAGCCTTGTTCCAGCGGCTGACCCGCCCTCAACTCGCTTCACTTGGCTTCATGGCCGCCAGCTGATTCGGCTGTCGCACCAGTCTCGAGAAAGTGGTTGAGCAGAATCAGAAGCATGGATGCGGTGCTTAGAAAGATGACGATGCTGAACAAGTCTCGGTCGGATATCATGGTCGCCGTCAAGTTAGACCTGGCCCGTTGAATCGCTACCGTCTCGATGGGCTAGACTGCCAGTTGTTAGCTATGAGATTGCGAGTAGATGTGGGTCACAGTACAAGTTACCGGCTATGCTGGCACGAGTCTGCGTTCGAGCTTTGGATTTTGACCGTTGAAGATGCTGCCAAGGCCAGCTCGAGCTGCTACTCAACAACCCGTCGGGTGCGTATCGTAATTCATGCGTCAAATGAAGTAATTAATTTAAACGGGATAATTATTCTCCTAACAGTAACTCAGGTGTTTTGTTCTCGTGAGTCATTACTCCCACTCTGTGAAACAGAGCCTGTGTTGTCGACCGCGTTTTAGATCCCTTGAGTAGCGACTTAGGAAGCCTCAAGACTGCATCCTCGCCTTTATTTTTCAAACTTGGGAAGCATTGACGAAAACAGCTCAGTATATTATTAATATACAATTGGCGTTTTGGGGAAACATGTCCTCCAATATTGCAATAGAGTCCTGCATAGCGCGATAGCGGAAAAAAGCCGTGGTAGCTTCGAGGCCACTTGTGCATTCAGTCTCGACGCGCCTAGCGTAAGCTGGAAAGGCATGCGCGGAATGCGGTCTTGTGCGCGGAATGTCACCCGGACCCGAGCTCATTCATGTAGGTGATACAGGAGTGGAGCCGAGCCACGGCAACAGGCCAAGAGGCCGACGGAAGAGAAATCGGAAGAAGCTTCAGCAACCAAGGGTGCGGGCCATGGGGGGCCAGAGAAAGATAGGATGGTTGACGCTATCTGCTCGGGCAACACAAGGGCCGATGACGACGTCGTCTTGATTGAAAATGACGGGGAACGGGACGTCGGCAGCTGGTGGAGCTGCCTCCGGGCTTGTCCGGGCCGGTCCGATAGGGACGACTTCAGGCATACGCCATAGGGGCAGTGACTGGGTCGACATGACTCGTGAAACAGAAGAAAGGCGAAGGAAAGCGAGAAAGAGGGGGGCAGCGAAGAAACCGAATCCAAAAGAAATGCAAAGAGGGGATTAAGGAGACCAAGGGAGAGTCGTCGGTTCAGCTCCAAAGCAGTGGCACGCTTTACGGAGAAGCTGATGATTCTCCCGCCGACACGGGAGGGCCTCGCGCTGCAACGGTGTCACCTAGTCGATAAGACGGCGAGCAACACGTTCCAGGCGGACAATGGCAGGTAGAGCGACAAGGTCAAAGAAGCCAGGGGGTGCGAGGCACGACGAAATGACAAAAACGCCGCATGCTTGTCTCGCAGCAGAAATAAGCGTCGCGGGAACAGTACGCGGAACGATCCGTGACCTTGCCCCCTAGCCTCGCCCCCGCCTTCTCCTCTCCTTTTCCTTTCCCTTGGGCGAATTGCAGCCAACGGCCGGCAGGCAGCGCGACAGATGGGCCAAATGACCGATGTTATTGTGTGCCTGCGCTTCTCCAGACGCATGGCGCGGAAGTGCACGCGTGCTCGGAGAGCAGTTACACGACTTTGCGAATCCTACGGACTGGTCCCACCAACACTCGAGGATATACGTTTCCGCGGACGCCACGCGCGGGCCTCTGTTGATTTCTTCTGGTGTTTCCTGGTCGGGCAGCACAGAGGGGGGGAGCCTTGTGCTCATCGCCTCCCTCGTCCGTTTCTTCGAAAACTAATGTTCAACAATGCGCGTACCTGAGCGTCCTTTTAATGCGCCCGCCTATGCCCTGATCGACATGGCAAGGCAGAGCGGCCTAGGAGGAGTCGAGCCACAGCTGATCTCTGACGTGTACGAGTGTCGTATATATTTGCGTGTGCGAGATCAAGAGTTGGCATGATGCCTCGCGAGGGGGGGTTCCTTGCCGCAGTCAGCCCCGTCCGTCCCCTTGTTGAGGTGGAAAGTCATCAACAGCGTCTCCAGGGCCCCTCCCCCTGGTGGAGGTGGTGCCTCGTCGATGATAAATTAGCTCGCCTTGCCTGCAAGGTTGTTGCGAGATGACGAACCGGGAAGGCACTGACTCAAGTAGGCCTCCCACGATAAAGCGCACAAAGAGTGTTGGCTACGGAGACATGCTGGTGAGAGAAGCCTGGCCTTGCCGGTGGATTCCGATCATGGGTTGAGACTATGTACGGGCAGCGGATCAGCCACGTGGAGCGAAAACCGTCCTTACCGAGCAAGCCTGATGATGGCGAGTGAGAGTGAACGCCAAGTGGGCATATTCATGGATCCCTGATTCTACGGCACTTGTCATCATGGCCCCGGAGTCCCAAAAACCACATGCATGGCGGCGGCATTTGTCCCTTGCCGCAGCCCCATGTGTCTCCCTCTTCCTTGGGCCCCTTCTTCGGCGCTTCGTTTGGGTGCGCCGGCTTTGGTTGTTTTTGTGCCGTTGGGGTGGGAGAAGGTTTTTTTTAAATGCATTTTTTTTCTTCTCCGGACTAACTAAACTAGTCCTTGGTCAGCTTCTCGAAATAATCGTCAAATGAGGTCCAGAAAACGACGTGCCACCGCCCAGGGGTGCCCAGGTCGCCGTTGATGGCGATGTGCAAGGGAGGGTCTCACTGCTGAGAAGTGCCACCGCCCCCCTTTGGATATAGTGGCTTGTGCCGGCTGCGCGAGAGAGGTCGAGGGCCAAGCGGGGAGGGGGGATAGCAGATACAGGCCGGGTACGTGGTGCGCCGGGCGGGCACGGCTGAGCGGGCGGCAGGATGCGTCGTCGCCAAGTGGCGGCTCGCATTCCATCCGTGCGCTTCTTGGGCCCAGTTGCCGCTTGCGGCGGCAGCCCAGGCCCAGCCAACAGGCTAGGACGGGAGCCTTAGCCATCATCGGTCGCGGGGCTGGGGGTCGCGCGAGTGGCGCGCCTGGACGTTGAGCTATTACGTCGTCAGCTGCGGGCGAAGGGGTGGGGAGGAGGGTCGTGCGCCATTATCATTGTCGAGCCTACCGGGCGCGGCAACTGGAGACAGGCGGGCTGAGAGACCGGGCCGGCAGAGGTCGAGGGGAGGGAGGAGTGAAGGGGCGCGGCCGCGGAAGCGCAAACCGGGCGGCCTCCAGGGAGCCGCGACGAGGGCGAATGGGAGGCGCAGGCGAGAAAGGGACACAAGTTCAGGCCGGGCGAGTTGTGATCGGCAGGCCGGCCAAGACGCGCGGGCGTGTGGCTTCAAGACGTCGTCGCACACAAACTTTATTACACCCGCACATGGATGGGCTTGCCTGGTCCAGACGGAGGCATTATGCAGAGGCCGAGGGTTCATACAGGCGCGCGTACCCGCTGCGGGCCAAGTCCGTGGCGATGGCTCCCCTCCCGTGTCTTGACCTTGCACGCCGTGTGTTTTTTTCTTCTGCTCGGCGCTTCGCTGTTCTGCCGTCGAGGGCATTCCTTTCCTGGCCGTTGCTTCTGGGCCAGGGCCACGAGACGTGCACGAAAAAGGGGTGACCAACAGAGGGGAAGCCAGGGTTGAGGGAACGTGTGTCGTGCATGTCATAAGCGTGCATCGATAAGTCGCGCTCCACCAGTCGGTTGGACAGACAGACGGTCGGACGGGCCGGGACGGATGGATGCATATGAATGCGTGCCATGTTCCCTCGTGTGCGTGTGGTGAGCAACCTGCATATGGAGAGAGAGAAGAGAGAGAGAGAGCATGGTACGTGCTTGAGCCTTCTCGGGAACCTGCTCTCTGTCATCCTCTGCAGTCTTGCCTCTTCCTATCACCCTCCCTCCCCTCTCTCTGTCCTCTGTCCTCTCTCTCTCGCTTGGCGTGACTCGGTTCTCGTCCCCTAACACCAACAGTCTACGAATAGTCTTCGTCTCGTCTCTAACTGCATTCCCTCTCCTCTCCCCCCGTCTTCATGTTCGCGTCGACGGACCCCTCCCATCCATCCCATCCGCTCTCCACCCCCCTCCAAAAAGAGAAACGGGCTGCAATACCTACATACATGTACTCTCCTGAGCCCCTGTCGATTCCAATACCGCGCTCCCTCCATATATATCTATTCATCCTGCGCCCGCGTCACATCTCCGCCGCTCGCCGAGAACTGAAGGGCAGCTAACCCCCAGAGGACTCAATTCCCATCTCGTCACAATCTCTCTCCTGCTCCAAGACGACGGGAGCTTACGCGAGCGCGCACAGAGAGACACCCAAGACACAGACGTGACGTGCCGGCCACTCCGTTTGCAGTCTGCGTCCTCGTGTTTCTTCTTCCTCTTCCCTTTTGGTCCCTGTCTCACTCGCAGGGAACGGTACAAACCTCGGATCCATACATAGAAGTAATCGCTTTGCCCCCCCCTTCCCCCGTCCGCTCTCCATCTCGTCGTGAGCCAGCCAGCCCGATTCGTTGGGCCTTGATAACGAGCCCGCTGTCCCTGCTTATCATCCGGCTCCCCTCCCCCCCCGGACTGTCTCGCCTTGCCTATTGGACTCGTCCTTTTCGCCGGCAAACAAAACTCGGCCAATATCGACCCGTCGGCCTGCTACTGATATTCCGCCTCCACTCGGCTTGTCTGCCGCTTGTCACCTCGCATCCCATCTCATCCCGTCTTCTAGGCCGCCAAGGGCATATTCGCTAGGTCTGCGGCTATCTCTTCGCCAAGCTCGCCGACGCGAGTACAGCCACAGCCCCCTCCGATCTTTTGTCGCTCTCGCTTCCGGGGCCGGTTGTCGCAAGCGCATCCGGCGAGGCCCTTTGGCTTCGGCCCGAGATCCAGACCACCAGCGCCTGCTCCAGGCCATCTGCGCCTGCTCCAGGCCCTGCTTTTCCGTCCCGGACTCACCCTTTGCGACCTCTTCTCTCCCGTCGACGACTTCAGCCGTGGCCTCGGCCTCATCATCGTCGGTGCCATCATTTTCTCTTGCGCCTCAGTCCTGCTGCCCCCGTCGTCGCCACCACTAACACTCGTTTCATCTCGTCGTGTTCCGGCTTTGACATCTCTTCTCTCCTGTCCTGGTCCTGGCTCGGCTTCTTCCTCCTCTTCATCCTGCTCCTCTCCGTCTCGCCTCCCCCGTCATGTCCGACCTCATCCCCCTCGACCTTGGCGCTGTCCGCCCTCCTTCCTCTCTCCTCACGTCCTCCGCCTTCAAGCGTCTAGGCCGCTACTCTCCGTCGGCCGAAACGAAAGCGCGTCCTGTGGCCTCAGTCCCGTCCCCCAGTCCCAGCTCGCCCAGGTCCAAGACCGGCATGCAGAGCCGCCCGCTCTTTTCCGCGCCTGCACCCGCATCGTCGCGTGTCTCGGCGCAGGCCGCCGTCGCTGCGCAATGGAAAGCGGCGCTCGCCGACGTCAAGCGCGCCTACCTGAACGCCCGCTACGAGCAATGCGTCCAGCGTTGCGACGCGCTGTTGGACCGTGTACAGCATCAGGTATGTCGTGTCACAGACGCCTCCGCGCCCATCGTGTCGCCGCCACCTCCAGCGCTAACTGCCTTGGCCGTCTCCAGGATATCCAGCCTGCGTATCTCGTCTTCCTGCGCTTCTACGCCGCCATGGCCCTCGAGGCCCAGGCCGGCTCGCCCCATCACTCATCCCATCACTCACCCCATGGCCGCATCTCCCTCCTGCAACAGGCTCAGGCCCAGTACCACGCGGCCGCCGACCTCGCCCAGCAGGCCGACCAGTGCGCTGCTGCGTCTTCCCGCAACTCGTCGCCCATGCCAAGCCTCCGGTCGTCGACGGCGTCGGACCTCTGCTGGTCGCCCACTTCGATCCGCATGTCCTCTCCGGCTCCATCTTTGTGCTCCGTCGAAGACGGCCAGCTGAGTGTCGAGGCCTTGTCGCCGCCGCCGGCCAAGCCCAAGAACGCTTTCTTTCCGCGAGGTCCCGGATGGTCGAGCCCACTATCCGGCTCGACTCACCGACGCTGGGCTTCGACGACTGGCTAGCCCCGTCTGCCTCACGTACCATCTCGCCCGAGCCCATTCTGAACGCACGTCCCGCGCCTCTCCTCGGCTCCCGCGCCAGGGCCTCGACCGCCGCGCCGCCATCGACGTCGCCGCCGCCCACCTTATGAGCAGCCTTCTCGCCGACATTCAAGACCAGATCATGTCTCGGCTCGCCGCACTCAACGCCGAGATCGCCTCTTGTCAGACCCGCGCCGCTATGTCTAAGCCTGGCGATGGTTCACATCCCAACATCACCTCACGCATCCAGAGGCTGCGAGCAAGCGGCTGGCGCCGCCCTCGGTTTGACGCCCGTCGCTATGAGGTCTTGCGGGAGGAGGCCTTGGCCGATCTGCAAGCATAACATGGCGCCCTCGACCAACTCCGGGACCACCGCCACCTGCTCTCTTTCTCTCGACACCTCGGACCGCTCCTCATCCCTGTCCTGTCCCTGCGGCTGAAAGTATCCTTCAAAACGTCGGCCTATCTGTTGTCTGCCCTCTCGAAATACCCCTTTCTGCTTGTTTGCCGAGCTCCGGGGTGGCCGAATAGTAGGAGCTCTGCTGCAGCGGTGGCTGCTGCCATGCCCGCCTCCCTGACCTCTTTCCCCGTTCTTTTTTTTCGCGATTCAGGCAGTCCGTCGCTTCACCATTTGTACATAAAATGTAGTCTCGATGACTCCCGGAAGCCTCAATGACACTAACGCACGTAGGACATGGCCGCACTCTGCCCTTTTATATACACTTCCTCTTCCAGGCTATGTATCGTGGAGAGATCTTACTCTGGCCGGAAGGCGGATGAGTCGCAGTGCGATACGGCCTGACGCGTTGGCGCATAGTGCAAACGCGATGCAGGCAGGGCAGGCCCACTTACTTATCGAGTACACCAACGGATGAGATCTTGCCCATAGTCATGACACCATTGACCTTCCAGTGTCTTACCTTGATGCGTTAAGACTCAGACGCCAGGGTCGGCAAGACCTATTCAGCACGGATATATATAGAGTAAAAAGGGGCCCAGATATTGCATCCCAAGATCCAAGCGCTGTCGCCCTGCTCCTGGTCAATCTATCCCCAGGGCAACATGAACTCGTGAAAATCCGTAACAGGAACCGTCAAGAGTACCCAAGAGTCACCCCGGATTGGACTTTACGGGTTCTCGCTGTTCATGCTCATGCGTTTGATATCCTTCTGCAATTCCTGCTCGACCTCCAATGACTCTTGCTTTTGCTTTTCGTCTTTCATCTTGGCCATGACAACGGCGTGGAAGAGACGGCCATCTTTGGGGGTGTCGCGAAGCGAAGCGGGCCTTCCGGACTCGCTGCGCGGCAGCGACTCGGAGCTTCCCGACACGGCCTGCTCGGCATCTTTCAGGTCGCTGTCTGAGTCCGAGTCTATCTCCTCTTTGAGTTTCTCAATCTTCTTCTTGAGGCTCGCAGCCAGCACAGCGTGCTTGAACTTGTTGCGG
>KN173786.1:79554-94415 GCA_000758425.1 Nilaparvata lugens yeast-like symbiont | reverse complement strand
GAGTTCAGGGGTCAGGCAAGCCTGTTGCGCAGTGCCCGGGACAGGCCTGCGACAGGGCGCGTGCCTCCCCGCAGGCGTCCGGCAGGCAGTCGGGACTACCAGGCCGCTACGATTAGTTACGCAGAGGCCATTGATTCTGGCCGCCGACGCCTCCCTCTGCGCCATCCGGCAACCAGTCGCACAGCCCTACACTTGCAGTGCTAAGATATTAGGGGGAGGTATTAGTTAGCTAGGTTGTAAGTCAGCTATTTTACAGCCACAGCCAACCACTCGCCCTAGGGGGACCCGCCGCGGCCCCGAAACTGCCCCCACCAAATCCACATTCTCTCCACTTCATCCTCCCTCCGTAGCCGTCGCCGTCTCCTCCTCGTCGGCCGCCGCCGTCCCAGCCGCCTGTTCTTGGCGCGTGCCCTCTCTACTGGGCCCTTGTTTCCTCTCCTCCGGCCAGCCGTCGCACAGGCGACCCCCACACCCGCACCCAACCCGCTACCTCGAGGACGATGTACGCCAGCGCTCATCATGGCAACACACATGCGTGATAGGCGTGTCGCCAAGGAGCTCCAGAAGGTAACTGGCTCTCCGGAAGCTTCCCCAATTCCCTTCCGCCCCTCAACTAGCATCAACCGCTCGACTTTGCGCCGATATTGACGACCGCCGCCTCTACTTTCCCCCAGATCCATACTAACGGACTGCCTCCCGGCATTGAGCTCGTCTCCGGCGACGGCCTCGGCGAATGGGTTCTCGACATTCGTGTCCTCGACAACAACCCCATATACCAGGGGCAGATTTTCCGCCTCAAGTTTCTCTTTCCCGATTCGTACCCAATAGGTAAGCACCCTACAGCGCGCCTCAGAATGAGGAAGCTGATTCCTTCACAGAACCGCCCGAGGTGGTCACCTTCGAGGCGAAACCGAACCGGCCGATACCTATGCATCCACACATCTACTCCAACAGCATAATTTGCCTTGACCTCCTCGGGCAACAGGGCTGGAGTCCGGTTCAGAGTGTTGAGAGCGTGTGTATGAGCTTACAGAGCATGCTCACCAGCAATTGCAAGAACGAAAGGCCACCGGGCGACGAAGAGTTCGTGTGTGGGTGTGGCAACCGTCTGCGACCGCGAGATAGAGTTTCTTTACCACGACAACTCTGTATAAAAAGCCATGGGCTCACCCCTCCTTTCTTTTTCTTTTGCACAAATGTCATGTCATCTATTCACGTCTTTATCGTCACTGCGCCTTGACTAGAGGCCATTAGGCATTTCCCCGGAACCATCGACGAAGCGAACGAGTCATAAGAGTGCATTCCTATGTAGATTAAAAGACTATTATTTCTGATCCACTTGTCCCCTTGAATAATAGCAAACAAAATTGACTAGTTAGTGTGGGGATATGGGATCAACAGTACTTTTTCACATTCCCATCATGCCAAGTAAACCAAGTACGTACGTCCATCAGCCGCGCCATCAGCAAAGGAGATGTAAAAGTGCTTCCCTTAGGGCGGACGAGGCATAGGGAAGCGCTGAGTTGACGTCTGCTTGCTTGATATGTACTTTGGCGGTGCTCAAGGTACCCTTTCGTAGGGTCGCACGTTTTGTGCCCTCACTGCCAGAGCGCCCTCGAGCCTGATTACGGACATGTACCTCCACGGCACTTTGCGAGGCCCGCTCGAGATCTGTGCTAATATTAGTCAGGCCCGTAGTTGAACGGTTGGCCTGTCCTGGTTCCATCAGCCCTTGTCCTCGCTTTCCCTCCAGCCAGGATCCTCGCAGCCTCCCTCGTCGTTGCAGGGTGAGGTGCCATGGCGCCTCGCACCGAGTTCAGCTCTGAGCAGATCCGGATCAAATACCGCAAGGATCTGCTGTATCTGCTCGAGGGTGTGAGTGAGCGCGCTTCCGAACGGCCTCGGTCTCACCTAGTTTGTTGTAGATGGCCCGGATTACTTACCATCGACGCACAGGTACGCGGCAAGAAGAATCTGGTCTTTGATCGCAGTTTGGTCGGACCTTTTGGAAACATCGTCAAGGTCACCATTCTTCAAGAATATGGCGTCGACAAGTTCTTCATCTTGGAAAACGACAACGTCGACTCGAGTCAGCACAACGTCATTTTTATCGCCAGAGGCGAATGCGGCCGCCACACTGAAGCCATAGCAGGTATGCTATCTCTTCCCACCAGACCCTTTCGCCTGGTCGTTGTGACGCACGCTGGCCAGCGTTCTTCTAAACGTGCCCCTTTCCATAGGCCAGATCAAACGAGTGCGACGTGAAAGCCAGATCAACCATGACTTCCACATCTTTTGGGTCCCACGCCGCACTTTGGTCACCGACCAGCTACTTGAAGAGGCGGGTGTTTTGGGAGACGTCAGCATATCCGAGCTTCCATTGTTCTTCTTCCCCCTCGAAAAGGACCTCTTATCGCTCGAGCTAGACGACTCCTTCCGAGATCTTTACCTTTACAAAGACATCACGCCTATATACCTGGTCGCCAAGGCTCTGATGGAAGTACAACAGAACCACGGCTTATTTCCCCGAATCGTGGGTAAGGGAGACAATGCCAAGCGGGTGGCCGATCTTCTCTGCCGTCTGCGACAGGAACTTCTCGCGGGCGAGGACCCTGCCGACACTGGCCAACCAGGCCTCATGCCAAGCATGACAAATGAAAGCGTCATAATAATTGACCGCGAAGTCGACTTTGTCACTCCGCTCCTCACACAACTGACGTATGAGGGGCTAATTGACGAGGTGTTTGGGATTCAGAACAGTCAGACCAAAGTCGATACTACGGTCGTCGGCGCCACTGCGCAATCCTCGGCCGCCACATCCCAATGTAAAAAACGGACGATTCAGCTAGACTCGAGCGAAAAGTTATACGATCAGCTGAGAGATGCCAACTTTGCTATCGTCGGTGGTCTACTCAACAAGATTGCCCGTCGGTTACAACAAGTCCAAAGTGATTACGAGAGCAAGCAGAAGACTAAGACATTGGCTGAGTTGAAGGAGTTCGTTGGACGGCTCCCGCGCTACCAGCAGGAGCAACAGAGCGCAAGGATACACACGGGACTTGCTGAGGAGATAGTCAAGCATACCCGCACCGATCAGTTCAAAGGCCTGCTCGAGGTTCAGCAAAACCTCGCTGCAGGTGCAGACCCTTCGTCACAATACAACAGAATCGAGGAGCTCATTGCGCGGGACACCCCGTTGCCAGAAACTTTGAGGTTGTTGTGCATTTATTCTTGCATATCCGGGGGGGTCAAACCGAAGGAGTTTGACAATTTTCGCCGTCTCATCCTCCATGGTTATGGGTATCAACACATTTTAACGCTGTGCAACTTGGAGAAGCTTCAGCTCTTTCTGTCTCGCTCTTCGCCTCTCGCTGGCATGATACCCATGACGGGTAGCAATTTCGGAGGCGGTACCAAAACAAACTATACCTACCTGCGCAAACAACTCCGGCTGATTGTGGATGAGGTCCAGGAGGACGACCCCAATGATGTAGCCTACGTTTACAGTGGCTATGCCCCTCTCTCGATTCGACTCGTTCAGTGCGTACTTCAAAAACAGCATCTCTTCTCCATCACAAAGGGAAACAGTGCCTCTGTCGGAGATGGCGGTGCATCGTTTGGCACTGGAAGGCAAGGCTGGTACGGTTTCGACGACGTGGTCAAGCACGTTCGCGGACAGGCGTTCTATGAGGTCCAAAAGGGCGAGGACAAGGCCGTCAAGGCTCGGGCAATGGTCTCCGGGAGCAGTCACAAGCACACCGTGTTCATCGTCTTCGTTGGCGGCATAACCTTCACTGAGATTGCCGCGCTTCGCTTCATAGCCAAGCAAGAAGAGGGTACGTCGCGACCCCCTCTGCCCCTCACTTTCAACGACTTTAGTTAGGGGCTACTTCCTGACAGAACCTCTAGGCCGCCGCAAGATCGTAATTTGCACCACATCCATCATAAGCGGCAACAGGATGATGGATGCGGCTATTGAGCCTGGCTCGTATGCGGAACAGATGGGCTGATCGAGACCTTCTCGAGGGCCCGACGAGACGCCTCACCGGCGACTGGAACACTAGCTGGCCGCCTGTGTAGAGTCCTGTGATGCGTAGATATTTTCAACACAAGCTCGACCACTATTACCGACTGGCTTGAAAACGTGGTAGTCATGTAAGTAGCCTGAACGAGGCGCAAGTACATAGGCGACCCATAGCGAATTTGTTCCCTGACTTGATTATGTGAGTGCACGTGATCTTTACACTTCCACCATTGCCTCGAGGGGGGAGGAGCGGAGCGATGGCGCTAGAAGAAAGGGGGAGAAGGAAAGGGGGAGATTAGGGTGGAGGAGGATCCTCATGGAACATCTAATGGCATGATTTTACTTCATCGGGCCTTCCTTAAAGAAAAAAACAATCAAGATAAACTTACGCAACTAAACCTGCATATAAGCTCCCTCCATTTTCCAACTACTAAACCAGACGCACAACTGCTGGCCCGAGCCGCGGCTCAGAAGTCGCATTATTTGACAGACCAAATGTCGATAACACAAACAAACCAGTGCCTGGGTCAGTGCGGCAACCACTTGGATGCTTATACTCTCGAACCGGAGCCAATCTATGCTTAAAAAACCGACCGTCAGTTTAACTCGTGAACGGCGGCAAGGCAATACGTGGACAAGGCTCCACGATGCCTCTCCTCTCACACTTTCCCGCCCGTGTTATAACGCCCAGGATCAAGGCCAGCCAACGGTCATCCATCCAGCCCGACCGGACCTACTTCTCTATCGCTTGAATTATTGTACGAGGATCATTCTCGTTTTCATTGACACACAGAGCTCCGATACCGATTCTGAAACCGTCATGGATGGCTGGGCCAGTAGCAGCAGTCTCAGTGATGCCGACGAATTGGACGAACCTTTGCCGTCCGGTTCCATACACATTTCTCTTTCGGATAATCTTATGAATACTGCTACCCGGGACCCCTCAATCCAGTCGCGACAACTTTCATCAGAACACTCCCCTGGCGCATCTTTCGGAAATGTAGTCTGGGAAGCCGGCGGGAACACGGAGGATGCGACAGGCCACGAATCGGATAAATGTCAATCGACAAATATGACCTTTGAGTAAGTGCCTGTCTGAACGAAAACTTTCGCCAATCCATGGCCCGACTTCAAATCACGCTGCGTCTCTGTTAATTATTGAACTAGCGATGAAGGGCCTCCGGTTCATACTGTCGACAATGGTGCCCCTCCCCCCATGGTTAATCGTGCTGGAGCATCCCTCTCATCCCTATCGACCATATCTGACCTTTCGGATGCTTCGTTTCTCCAGTTAAGCAGTTCAAGCAAGGCTACGACACCGGCTGAAGCAGATACATCCCGAACCCAGAGGAGCGAGGAGCGCAGTGAGGAACAAAGCGAGCAGTTATGCCGACTGCCGGCATATCCCCGTAGCAACGAACGGCTCAACATCACCACTCGACCCAAATCATCTATTCCAATTAACATCCCTCTATCTCAGTATGCTATCGAGTGCATCGAGGCGGCCGAGTCTTCTCGCTTGAATCCATATGCCCTTCACCCCGAAGAGTACCTCCTCCTCCAACATCACCTATCACACGCCCAGGTCACGACTTACTTGAACATCAGGAATGGAATACTACGCATTTGGATTCGACATCCCTGGGCTGGCGTCACTCGCCAAGAAGCGATCGGTTTAGCAAGTTCCCGCTGGTTTGATGCTGCAAGTGTCTGTTATGATTGGCTGCTTCGTCGAGGCTATATCAACTTTGGCTGCTTACAGGTTCCCGACGTCAAGTTGGACGAGTCCAGCCTGCCTCGAGTTAAGAGGCGGAGGACCGTGGTGGTTGTCGGCGCTGGTATCTCTGGCTTGGCCTGCGCAAGGCAGCTGGAAGGACTTTTCAGACAGTACGCTGACCGCTTTGACGAGACTGGAGAACAAGTTCCTAGGGTCGTGGTCGTGGAGGGGCGGGGGCGTCTGGGGGGCAGGGTTTACTCTCGCGAACTCAAGACCAAACCTTCCGGCGATCAACCTGCCTTTCCTGCCAAAAGACACACAGCTGAGTTGGGTGGCATGATCATCACCGGCTTCGATCGTGGAAATCCGTTGAATATCCTGGTTCGCGGGCAGTTGGCTTTACCTTACCACGCCCTGACGGCCGACACGACTATTTACGACAGCAACGGCAAGCCAGTAGACCCAATCCGCGACCAGCTCGTCGAGAAGCTCTACAATGACTGCCTCGACCGCGCGAGTGAGTTCAAATTCAAGCCACAGCCATCTAAGTTGATCGAAGGCAGTCGGGATCTTCTGCTTGAGGGTCGTGATAGCTCTGTCGATGGAGGCAAGTCTATCATGCAGGCAGAGGAAGCTTTGGCGGCCCTTCTCCATGCACCATCTGTATGGCAGCAGAACGTGCCGGAAAAGGTCAACATGGTGCCAATCTCTGCACACAAGCTGACCGGTCGCGTATACAACGAGCCTGGAGTCCCGGCAACCTTGAAGGCTGCAGACAAGGTCAAGACTATGGGTTGGAGCCTGAGATCCGGTACAGCCCATGATCATAACATCAACCTCAATGAAGCTGCCGCTCTCGATAACGCGACTCTGGGCTCTGTCCTCGACAATTCCATAAGCCAGTACAAGCATATGGTGGAATTGAGTGCCCAGGATCATCGACTCATCAATTGGCACGTGGCAAATCTCGAATACAGCAACGCCGTAAACCTGCACAACTTAAGCCTCGAGCTGTGGGACATAGACGCTGGCAATGAGTGGGAGGGTCAGCATAGCATGATCGTTGGCGGCTTCCAGGACGTGGCTCGCGGCCTGTTGCAGTGCCCAACCAACCTGAACCTGAAAACTAAGTTTCCGGTGAAAACCATTAGATATCATGCAGACGGCTTCATCGGGCCTGCAGTCATCGAATCAGAAGATGGAACCTCGATCACAGCGGACTGTGTCGTCTGCACCGTGCCACTGGGTGTGTTGAAGCAAGGCAGCTTGAATTTCGACCCCCCGTTACCCGCATGGAAGACCGGTGTTATCGAACGACTCGGCTTCGGGGTCCTCAACAAGGTTGTGTTGGTCTATGAAGAGGTTTTTTGGGATCCGGGGAGGCACATCTTTGGCGTTCTGCGGAACCCTCTCAACCGGCACAGCACAACGCAAAATGATTACGCCGCGAGCCGAGGCCGATTCTTCCAATGGTTCAATGTGTCCAACACGGCTGGTCTACCGTGCTTGATCGCCCTTATGGCAGGAGACGCGGGCTTCGAGACAGAACACTCGAGTAATGACCAGCTAGTAGCGGAGGCCACTGAGATCCTGAGGCGCGTCTTTGGCCACGGCGTGCCGTACCCAGTCGAGGCCATTGTCACGCGCTGGGGCTCCGACCGATTTTCCAGAGGCAGCTACTCGTCTGCCGCCCCTGGTATGCTGCCCGATGACTACAACACCATGGCTCGACCCTTGGGGAACCTGTTTTTTGCTGGTGAACACACCATCGGCACGCATCCGGCCACCGTACACGGTGCATATCTCTCGGGCCTCCGCGCCGCCTCAGAAATGCTTGACGCCCTGATAGGCCCAATAGAGATTCCGACGCCGCTTATTCTACCAAAGGACTCACTGCTGCTATACAAGCGTAAACAGGCTGCTGAAGACCCTCGACAGGCTCGGCTGGAAGCTTACGAGATTGAAGTCTCAGACTATGTGCGCTCTCAGATTGGCGAACGGCCAACTCGCCCAACTATGACACCGGGCAATGCGTTCCTCGTCTACAGCAAGGCGCATCTCGAGGAGGCCAGGATGCGGTGCGAGAAGAGCCGCCGGTTCGGCAGGATGCGTAGCATACCCAACGAAATTCGGGCCATGACATCTCGGATGTGGAAAAATGCGACAGCGGAGCAGCGTAAGCCCTTTGAGGACCAGGCCGCCGCCCAGAAGAGCGCATACGCCGACGCAATGCATATCTTCAACGAGCAGGCTCAAAGATGGGACCACAAGGCCAACATCCTTCGGGCCGCTTACGAAAAGGACCACCCGAGCGTCCCAGGCCCGGACGAGGTGGCGCATGATACCAAATCAGTGCATAAACACAGTCGTGCTAAATATGTACCATAGGCAGACTGAGCTTGGCGGCAGAGTCTGGCTTCTCAGCCCTCTTTATCTCCGGGACTGTTCCCACATGGCTTACTCACGCAATCTTTTCTCTCTTCATCGTGTTTCAATTGGCGTGCTGTCTAGTCACTAGATCAATGGTTCCGGGCTCCATGGGGGTTGTGTATAAGTTTGGGCACACAAATCAAGCGGCTTGCACCTTGCCACGCTAAAGCTGCGATGACCGGGCAGTGCAGATTGATGGGTAGTAAGTGACATCACCATCTATTTCGGCAAGCATTACGCATCAGGAAAACTCCTGATGGCAACCACGCCGTATGCACAAATAGTATATGCCTCGCGCGAGTAATACAAGCGTCATGGTAGGTATAGGGTTCGAGGGCCTTGTACACTGCGGAAGCCAGAGTGGACAGTCTAGTTTTGCAACAAAGTGGACTGAACCAAGGGAACTGAATTCAACTGTCCACTCTAGCTAGGGAGGCTCCAGACAGGTTACATATCCTCGGAGGCGGTGGCGCCGGTGATAATTTCGACCAGCTCCCCTGTAATGACAGCCTGTCGGGTGCGGTTGTACAAAATTTGATACTTGCCGATCATTTCGCCAGCATTCTTGGATGCGTTCTGAAGGATGAGACGAAGTTTCACGTCAACGTCCTGTGCGCAGAATCACGAAAGTTTCGAGAGGATTTAAAACTTACGTCCATGGCGTTTCGCCGAGCGGACTGTTCGCAAGCGTAGCCCTCGGCGAGGGCCCAGTACAGAGCGTTGGCAAGGCTGTACTCGCGAAGATTTGAGAGAACTTCGTCATCAAGTTCGAAGGTAGAGATGTTGGCTACGAGGCGCGGCCAAAGATTAGTTCCTTACTGTTCCAGGCCAGCTGTGGCCGAGATTCGATCGGAAACGTACGGGACTGAGCGATCGCCTCCTCGGTAAATGCCTCGATAAACGTCGGCTCGTAGCTTTGGGCGTTGACGAATTTGTTGTACAGGATTTGAATTTCGGTATACTCAGTGGGAAGCATGACAATTTGGTCGGCAATGACTTGAGCATCGGCGAAGGAGGGAACGTCCTTGCCGATGCCTGCAAATGTGAGCTGGATGTTCTGGGCGTTGGTTCGCTGGAGCTGAGCCTTGCACTTCTCGCCGATGATGACGAGGTCGGATGGCGACTCCTTGGCAAAGAGAGCACGCAGACGGCGGCTCATGCCGGAGTGGATACCACCGCAGAGGCCCTTGTCGGAGGAGCAGACGATGATGAGCTTTTTTTTGTCCTGGCCCTCAGCGGTGGTGGCAGCTGTCTCGGCGGCCTCGAATACTTCGTTGGATGTCTGCCCGTACTTGCGGGAATCGACCATGCTGCGCTGAGCGCGCGTGAGCTTGGTCGACGCCACAATCTTCATTGTGTTGGTGATCTTCTCGTTCTTCTCGATGTTGCGGATGGACTTGAGCCGGCTCTCGATCTCGCGGAGAGTTGCGTACCCGGCGGCTCCATTGTAGCCGGCGGCGGAAGCTCTTCAAGGAGCACGGCGTCAGTCTAAGCACGCTTGCACTTGAACGCGATGAGCAGCCTAGGCTCCGCCCCGGCTGAGCCCACGACGATGCAGCGCTTTCCTCGCGTGCTTTGGGCAGCGTCCGTCGAGCGAGGGGGGAGCTTCTCACCGAACAGGAACTGCCACAGCAGTTCGGAGAGCCGGACGAATCGCCCGTGACAGCATGATCGCAAAGGGGAGAGATCAATTCAGGACTGTGACTGGCTAGGAGCCAACTGACCGAGCTGTTCAGATCGATGAGCGGTGCCTATTCGCACAGTAGGCCAATGGGAGTGAACGCTTCCCCCTTCGCGGTTTTCCCGGCAATTCGGCGGTTAGCATATGCGTCACGTGTCCGTGTCCATACATAGCGATCTTTCTCTGGTCGCTGGTTGAAAGGACCCCCCCTCGACCTTAGACTACGCCATTCTCTTGGCTTCCAGCCAGGGCCATTCAGATTCCGCGCTCAGCACCCGCCTGTAGGTATTGAGAGACGACTCATCACGCATCATCATCAAATTGCCTAATCTGTCACGCATATCATTCCGCGACTACAAATTCACTCCTGCATTGCCCGCTCCGTCAATTAATTCGCTCTGAACGTTGGGTACCGATCCGCCCGTAGCGGCTGAGCACGCTGCGGAAGCAAAACATGGCCTCCGACAGCTCCGATGATGGCATTCCTCTTGCGAAGCCCAACGGTCTTTGTAAGTCTTACCCTATCTTTCTTCGGACTTTACCCCCCACCTGTTTCCCCATCATCCTCCTACTTTCGATGCCCTGCTTTGTCCTGAGGCATCCTTTTTCTCCACTAGTATTCATTCAGAACGGCATCTACAACATCTTCCCCGTTGCTTCCATCCGTCACGCTCTCTATTGCCGTATTTCTAATCGTCTATTTTGCTTTGTTTTTCAGTGTCATCATCGAAAATTTCTCGTTCCGAGGACATGGCCTTGGATCGATCTGTGCCTGAAAACGTCGAGTTTCCGAGTCATTCGCTGCACAACGGCTCCGTCAATAATATCGTGGACATTGCCAAGCCTGGTGTAAATGGTAAAAACAAGCGCAAGTCGCGGTCTTCTCTGCCAAATGTCAATTACAATGAGTCTGAGAGTGACGGTGAACCTTTGGTAAGTAGTTTTACGGCAATTTGCATAGCCCCCTTGTCAGATGCTAATGGCAATACCTGCGTCCAGGCGAAGCGCTCGAGATCTGCCGTTAAGGCATCCGCTGTGGACTCTGACGATGAGCCGATCGGCAAATCCCGAGAGAAAACAGCGACCCCGTCCTACGACCCGACGACACTTCCCGCGTCCTCGGACAATGACCAATCTTTGGGTATACAGCTCGCCAAGAAAACGGCAGTGATCGAGAAGAAGGCCGAGAGTCAGGCCAAGGCCATTCGCGCAAAAGAGGAAAAGGCAAAGAAAGTTCCGCCAAGAAAGGGTGTCAAGGAAGAATCCGACGACGAGCCTCTTGCTACGTCTTCCACGAAAAAGCGCCAGGTCAATGGTGGCTCGGCTAAGAGAAAATCAAATGGCGTGAAGGAGGAATCTGACTCCGACACTCCCATTTTGAAGAAGACGAAGCTCAAGACGGAAACCTCAGCAAAAAAAAGCAAGGTTACAGCGGCTTCAAAAGCTTCGAAAAGCACCAAATCCAAGGATCAGAGCGAGGAGGAAGATGAATACCAGTGGTGGAACGTGCCCAAGCGCGAAGATGATACCATCAAGTGGCAGACTCTTGAGCACAATGGAGTACTGTTCGCGCCTGAGTATGAGCCTCTGCCCAGCCATGTCAAGCTTTTTTATGACGGAAAACCCGTCAACCTTAGCAAGGAGGCTGAAGAGATTGCCACTTTTTGGGTCGCAATGATGACCCCCGCATCATCTCATCACCTTGAAAACCCAATTTTTCGCAATAATTTCTTCAGTGATTTTTCGGAATACGTCAAAAAGTACGGTGCGACAGACACAAAAGGAAATAATATTGAATTCAAAAGTCTAGAAAAATGTGACTTTTCGAAAATTTACAACTATTGGTCGGCCAAAACAGAAGCTAACAAGAATAAGAATCTGTCCAAGGAGGAGAGAGACGCGGCTAAGGCCAAGAAAGAAGCTCTCGAGGCACCATATGTGCACTGTCTGTGGGACAAGAGAAAACAAAAGGTAGGTAATTTTAGGGTTGAACCTCCCAGCCTATTCCGAGGTCGGGGCGAGCACCCGAAAACCGGAAGAGTCAAGTGCCGAGTGTTACCTGAGCAAATCACCATCAACATCGGAAAAGAGGCAAAGGTGCCAGAGCCTCCAGCAGGCCACAAGTGGAAAGCCGTCCAGCACGACCAGAAGGCGACGTGGCTGGCCATGTGGCAAGAAAATATCAACGGCACCTACAAATACGTGATGCTGGGTGCGGCCAGCGACGTCAAAGGCCAAAGCGATTTTAAGAAGTTCGAAAAGGCTCGAGAACTGAAGAAGCACATCGACAAGATTCGTAAAGACTACACTCGAGACCTTAAGAGCGAGGTTATGGCAGACCGTCAAAGGGCGACGGCCATGTACTTGATTGATAAGCTTGCCTTGCGAGCTGGAAACGAGAAGGACACGGAGAACGAGGCCGACACGGTGGGCTGTTGCTCACTGAAATTCGAGCACATCACCCTGGAAGCCCCAGACAAGGTGACATTTGACTTTTTGGGTAAAGATAGCATCAGGTACAACGAGACAAAACATGTCGATCTTCAGGTCTTCAAGAACTTGAAGCTGTTCAAGAAGCCCCCCAAGTCAGATGGAGATGACCTCTTCGATCGGCTAAATGTGGGTAGCAAAAGAGAGCTAGAGCGCGCTACGTTCGACGGACGAGCCTTACTAATCCAAGATACAGACTTCACAATTGAATAAACATTTGAACAGCTGTATGCCTGGCCTGACGGCCAAGGTCTTCCGTACCTACAATGCCTCATTTACCATGTCAGAGCTACTCAAAGAGTTGCATACGGACCCACGCTCCCAAGGAACGGTGGCCGAAAAGGTCAAGTTGTACAACGACTGCAATTGGGCTGTCCACGAGCAGCAAATGCAAAAGATTGGGGACAGAGTGAGCAATCAGCATGCAGCGGGTTGCGGCGCGAAGAGAGTTGGCTAACCAATCGACCAGATCAAAGGTCTGAAATACCAAAAGTGGAGAACAAAGAAGATGATTCTCGACATTGAACCTACGCAGAAGAAAAAAGGGACCGCGTGGTTCGAGATGGACGACGACCTCGATGATGCATGGATTCAGGATCATCAGCAGTTTTTGATCGAAGAGCAACGCATCAAGATTACGAAGAAATTCGAAAAGGACAAGGAGAAGCTTAAGGCAAACAAGGAGAAATTACTTCCCGAAAATGAACTTAAGGAGCGACTGCAGGTTGTCAAAGAGCTGGAGCAGAAGTTTAAGAAGGAGAACAAGACAGGCAAGGTCGAAGCCGAAGGCAGAGGTCCGACTGTGGACAAATTTATCAAGGCTATCGAGAAGCTGGACGAGCGGATTAAAGTACTCGAAACACAGGCCGAGGATCGCGACGGCAACAAGGAAGTTGCACTGAACACATCCAAACTCGTGAGTCTCTTGCGCCATGATGTAGCAAACAAAGGTGGACTAAGTTGGGCAACAGAACTATATTGACCCTCGTTTGACGGTCGTCTTCTCCAAAAAGTTTGACGTTCCAATTGAGAGGTTTTTCGCCAAATCCGTGCGAGACAAGTTTCGATGGGCCATCAAATCTGTCGAAGACGCAGATGATTGGGAGTTCTAAGCTCCCTTGTTCTCTTGCAGACGGTCGGGAAACCTCTGCAATAGGATTATTTGGGTTTTTTTACACTGCATTGCGTGACCTACTTTGGTTGGTATTTGCTCTATTCTGGGGTACTCTATGGTTGTCTCTCGAAGTCGCTATCGAAAATTCCGCGACATAAGACGAGATGATTACGGAGATTTAAACAATGAAAACAAAAGATGTCCACCATACTCTACGCATCTCGGGAAAGACAGGCGCAATGGTAGTCTGGCCACAGACCGGTCAGGAAGTTGACTGACGCATGAATACGGCGAACGCGAGGGCGGAGGCGAAAAAAAAAACGAACTGGCAGGTTCAGTACTTGGGAAGTCCGGCAAGAGGAGCCGAAGGGCAGCAAGGAAGCAGGATGAATTTTGAGGATGCGAAGAGCATGGGAGCCGATGACGCTGTTGTTGGTGAGAGACACGGATGAGCGTATTTTACACTGATATTGAGTGAGGGTTGATGCCCATGCACGCTTTAGGGTCAAGGTTGGGGAAAGGCCGGCGGGAATGCCGAAGAGCGGACCCAAGGCACCATGGTCTTGATTTTGGATGGTGCAGATTGTCCCCGCGGTCATGAATTTGGGTGATTGATCTACTCCGAAGAGCGCGGCAGCCGCTCGGCAGTCGGCAGAGTTGCGAAAGGTCTTGTCGTATAGGATGGGGGGCGCGAGGGTCGACCAGTTTTCCTCGCGACTGATGAGATGGTCGGCGTCACGCACGAAGGTGAGGTGGATATCACTTAGAGAGACGCAAAACCCGGCCGTTTGCAATGGTTCGGGCGAGTGCTCGGAAGGGGGAAAGGCTGCCCAGCACGGCCTCTGTTCGGCCTGCCCTCTGTCCGATGCTCGTCGAGACGATTACGGCCGAAAAAGGGCATCGAGCCGAGTGGCTGGCCCCGGTCCACTCGCACCGCGCCACGTGGTCGTAAAGGCGGCTGGATGGTCGAAGCTCGCGACGCGCTGGCTTTCGGGAAATGGTCTGGCCCAGGAGGCGCCGGATAAGAGCACCGAGTCGTCAAGGCCAGAGCGCAGAGCGGTGGTCTCGATCCCGAACGCCAAGCAAGAGGCGATGGATGCGGCGAGCCGGCGGCGGCGGAGCTAGCGGGCACGGCCGCGACAACGACGAAGCTTGCTGACACTGGCAAGAATGCCCCAGACGTATTGTGGCACAGCTAGGCGCGGCAGCGAAGAGAGAGGAGAAAGGGGAGAAATGGGAGGATGCCGGACCAGGCGAGGCCAAAGGCGGTCGGCACCGAGCGGATACGGCTGCCAGCTGGCACGTCAATCGAAGGGTTGTAGCCTGGGTGTAGGCCCGTAGATCGGAGCCAGCAGCTCTAGTCGTCGGAGAGGCTTGGCCCCAAGTTGCCCGTCCTGTATTATGG